>VCMS01000242.1:0-19961 GCA_022539475.1 Gracilaria domingensis | reverse complement strand
CATGGTTGCGAGAGTTTACACCAATGTGGGAGGTTCCTCGGAGAGGTTTCAACTACGGAAACACCGGAATTGCCCCTGCCGGAGACCAAGCCCGATTGCTCAGCACCCTTAGCAGGGCAGGCCGAAAGAACGGGAAGAGGAAAGAGTTTCAGATCAACAAAATGCTCCGCGCTGGCGTGATAGAACGGGCTCAGTCGCGTGGGCATCTCCAGTTGTAGCTGACTCCGAAACCCGAACGGGTCTGGAGATTTTGTATCGACCTATCGTCGCTTGAAACGATGTCCACCGTTCAAAGACGTGTACCCCCATACCTCGTATCGGACGAGTATATCGACTCGCTTGGCGATGCTACTGTTTTCTCACACTTTGGATGCAAACTGGGGTTACTGGCAAGTACCAGTTAGCGCGGAAGACCGTTGACAGACCCGTCGTTTACCTGTCATTCAAGACTTATAACCGCTTTAAGCGTTATGCCGTTCGGGTTAACGAACGCCCCGCTACGTTCAGCCCCCGTGGGGGGGGATTCTTTGGGGCCATTTTGTAGCTCGCCTTCAAATGGCGGAGTTGCTTGTATACCTCGATGACATCATCGGTGTTTCCAACAGTTTGGACGATCACCTCGAACATGTTTCGGGAGATAATGACCGGCATTTGCGGGATGCTGGAATTACTCTCAATTTGAGGAAGTGTGAGTTTTTCACTCACTCAGTGAAAGTATCTTGGGCGCCATGTCATACGTCCAGGACGGTTACTGATCGAGGCAGCTCGCGTGAAGTCCCTCAAAGAGGCGAAGCACCCACTACACAGACAGAGCTACGCTCCCTTTCTAGGGCTATGGCAACGTTTATAGACGGTTCATATTTCATCGCTTTCGCGAAGATCGCGGGACCGCCAACGAACTCGCCTTGAAGAAGGGACAAACGCGCCCAAATTGGACCCACTTACCCCCACGCAAGTGGAGGCCTTCCACTCTCTTAAAGAGGGCTGGTTACGCCGGCACCCGTGTTAGCGTTACCAAAGACGGGTTGCCGTACACGCGTGATACGGATTCGAGGGATTAAAAATTGGCTGCGCTCTCTTTCCAGAACTACACCCGAAGGGGAACGCCAACAATTGGCATTGGTCCGCGTACACTCACGTGGCACGAGCGCAAATTACTGTATCCGAGAAGGAGTTGTCTCGCCATGGTATGGGATTTGCAGACCTCCTACGACCATATCTTATGGGGTGTGCACTTTACCATCATACGGATCATTCCGCCTTGCGTTGGTTAATGTCAGTTCACGGAGCCTTCCGGACGTCTTAATTGCGTTTGGCGTCTTCGGCTTGCCGCAAGTTTGACTACGAGGTCACCTATAAGAAGGGTTGTTTAAACGCGCAAGCGATGGCTCTTTCACTGTCTAGGAACTGAAGTGAAGCTTTACCCCTCGATGACGAGGATGAAGATATCCCCTGTTTCCTCATGGAGGAGGGTGATGAAGACTCGACATCGTGTCGGACGAACATCTGTGATGATTTGCTCGTCGAGACCGGTGAGAGACGCCGGAATCCCGGTACATTCGTCCCCATTACTCCGAAGAGCTGGTGTGGGAACAGCAATGCTGACCCGTTCTGTACGAGGATACGCTCCCAAAATTAAATGGTGGTGCTGAACATCCCGTTCGGTCAACACACAGGTTACCTCGTCAAGTGGTTCGTTCTACCCCAACAGATTGTGGTTTCCTCATCCCTTACAAACAAGGGTTTGCATCTCTCGTGCTGCAACTCGCGGATGGTTCCCCATCCGGGTTTGCTAAGCGGTTATACACGACACTGCGTCGGGATTTTCTACTGGCCCGCGTTAGCGTTGGACTGCTACACCACCGTGAAGGCGTGTACACATTGTGCTCGAGAGCGAGTTTAAACAGCGTCGCACATGCGAAGAAACTAAACACTTTTCCCGCGCAATGGGCGCCGTTGGAGTTATTGCCAATCGATATACTGCGGCGAGTTCGAGTTCTTGCGTATTCGAGGAATCGTTCTTACTCGTTATACGCGGATAGATTCAGTAAGCTAGTCCGGAAAGTTCGTTGAAGGTCGATTACAGCAGCCGTGTTGCAGAGGCTTCGTTCAGCCATTGGGTTTGGTCTAACGGTCCACCGGTGCGTTCTCCTGCAGATAACGGTCGAGTTTTACTGCACGTTTCTTCAGGCTGTCCTGTCGGATACTCGACGTGAAAGAATCTCTTCCGACGAACGTTCATCACCAATGCTGGGCAAGAGTGACGACGGTTTACCGGACGATGCTCCTCCGCGTGCGGGCTTATATGGTTGAACACACGAAAAACTTGCGATCTTCTACACGGATACCGTAGTATGCATAATACCAAGTTCACAAGAGTGAACTGGTTTATCGCCCTTTGAGCTCGTGCTTAAGGCACCACAGGCCAGTTGCGGTTGAACCATCGGCAAAGCTGGATACGGTCCAGTAATACGGGATAACTACTTGCATGGAAGCAGTGGTTATTAATCCGCGAATGGTACCTGCTCGCAGGTGTCAATGGCGAAGAAGCACACACGCTTACAAGCGGAACTTTGGAATGCCGGTACGGAGACATACACAGGCCACTGAAAGTGGGAAACCTCGCTTTGTCAGGAAAGGAGATAACTGAAAAGAGCGGCAGGCCAAGCTTTCCCCTGCGCTGATGGTCATAGGTTATTAGCGTGTTAATACGGACACAGTCGTAATGGAAGTTTGGCGACGCTCATGAGGTTTCTCGCGATCGCGTTGTGCAGGGGCAACGTGCTACAGGAATAGTTTCAGATTACAGAGGAAGCTGGACAGACCAACGAGAATTTCGTCGCAGAACACTACACTCTGGGTACTGTGGGCTTTCGCAACTGCAAGGGGTTCTGCGCAGAGGTCCGTTTGATGCGTCCGCAAGCCGGATATGGACAATACAAGCCGGCTGTGAATCGCGTTTCACGGCGTCTTTACACGTCAACAGACTCGGTGGAATGACTGTCCCGTACGCTTCCCTAAGGAGGGGGAGGAGGATTCAGCGTCGTCGCGGAGAGTGGGAGTCACGGTGTCCGCTACCGTCGCAGCACGTGATTCACGGGAAGATATGAATGGAGAGGGCGGGGTACGGCTCAGAAGCCGGGTCGAGACGTAGTATGCTCACGGAAAACACATGTCAGTGGGAAGGATCACCCGCTGTCGCGTTGGGTGAGGACGGCGAAGCGACGCGCTCCGCAGTCGGCGCTGTCGGCAGAAACTCCGCGGAGGTGCACAACCTTCTACGAAGGGAATACGGCGACCTTTCTGAAAGGATACCGCACGCACGAACGGACTCGAGGTTGTCCCAACAGGATACTGGTTATCGCTCATGCTGGGGGAATGTCGCCAGAACACAGCGCCCATGCTCGTCGGCGCAGGACGCGGAAGCATGCTCTCTGGTTGGGACGTTACAAGGGCAAGGCCGGAAGTTGAATCAAGAAACACTCGAGACTTCTCGGGCAGAGTGATGGCCTGCAGCGAAGCTGGATAGTGGTATACGGAGTATTACCGGACGCGCAGATCGCCGCAAACGTCGTGACGGACGTCGCCCATAACGGTTCGGGGGCGCACTAAGGAGTCACGGCAGATCCCGGTACCTTAGACACTGCAGAGCAGGAGAAGAGAAGAACGCTCGCTGAAAGCGAAGATACACCCCCGGTTCGGGTATGGTAGTTGCACCGTTGCTCCATGCGTGGGGAAAGGTTCGCAAGTCGGCGTCATGTGACGGTTTCGATAGTCATGAAGGCGCACCGCTCTTTGGAATACGGATTCAGCCTGATTTAGGGAACGCACACGCAGCTGCAGGAGCGACTTGCGAACCACAAATCTTGGGGTGCGGCTGACGCGCGCATCACAATGGGCCGAAGTCAGAGGCTCGTGGCAGTCACACCGGAACGTCGCGGTGTCGTCACGTGAACCGGCACGTGCCGTGGTGACAACCCGCCTCGGTCATGCCTTCACGTCAAGACGGGAATATTAGCGTGAATAGCGTCGGCGGACTTGCGGAAGCGGCGAAGCTGTTGAAGTAAGGCGCGAAGGGAACGAACACTCAGGACAGAGGGAAATCAGGACCGCCGAAGGGCGTCAGGAGAAATACAGCACCGCTGGTCACGAAGTTACGGGGACAGCGCAGCGCGCTGACGACCCTTCGCAGGAGAGCTCGAAGCGGGCGTATACTCGAGAGTTGTCGTAGACTATATCGTGGGACAACAGTCTTGGATCCGAAGGGGTATGTTCAGTACAGGTGGCTGGTTGGCTATTCCCGTCGCGGTTCGGACGAACCCGTGGAGCACTTAACCACCGATCGAGATGTTGCAGTACATCGTCGAATAACCACGGGCGTTGCCGGCTAACCCTACATAAGCGATGGGTCGGATAACACAACGTCGTTGGGACGAGGCGTCATACGGTAGCGCGACGAACGGGTTTAGAACGACACACTCAATCAGGAACATGGCGACAACCTCCAGAGGAGTCTGTACGCTACTCGCGTGGTGAGGAGACACTCTAGGGAGAAGAGAGTTGGTTCAAGATCAGTGTATGCCTCAGGTGAGGAGAAGTTTGTTGCACTCTGAAGAGGATGAAGTACCTCGAGAAGATGAGACTCTATGAGAGGAATTGTCATTCAGCATGCGGAAGTTTATGAAGAAGGAGTTTCACGTGACTCTCACCATGTTGGGGTCCAAACTTGGGTTGCTCGCAATTTCGGTTGGAATCCGTCATGTGTGTCTAATCGTATTTCAAATGTTTCGATGTTGTTTCCTGTTGGTTTTTTGTCCGAGCTGCGGTTCGCTATACCATATGGGAACCGCATCACGGTTTTTCCCTAGCAGAAGGGTGTACATTTCCGTGTACATCATGTGTATTACCGGTTGGATCACTATTTGCCATTATTGAGGGAGCACGTCGTTGTTTGGTTTTCCACGTATGAACAGGGTTCGCGTCGTGACGGTTCTTTTGCACGTTTCATAGCGTTCTCGTTGCGCTACGCATGCGGCCGAGTTTGCGAAACCGTCAGCCTATTGCGGAAGAAAACCCGTCTTCATACGTTATCATCCATTTGGTAGGGTTTGTCACTCTCGATGGTCGAGAGATGTTTCTGGTTAACCGATATCTCTGGAGCTTCGTTTGCGCCCGCATGCGGCCTATCATTCCATCTCACCGTTTTGCACGGGTTTTTCGAAAAGCTTACCGAGAACGTTCTCGTGAGTTCTGCCGGTCGGGACGAAAGATCCCATCTTTGTCTGAAGGATATGTTGTTTTGGGCCGAGAAAGCGGCTTTTTATGGGTGTCCATTTGTTGTCTCAAGCTTGCTGGTGATGTTTTTGATTTATGGGCTTTCACGAACCTCTGTGAGGTCTAAGTGACTGCCCTCGTAGAGGTTTGAACTTGATAAGGTTGTGCGATCCGGTTGAAAAGTTTTTCACGGATTACGCGTTTTATTGTGCTGTCAAGGACTGTTCGGACACGTCTACTAACTGTTCACATCGTTGTGGAGGCGCGTCTATTTTACGCTTCTGCGGTTCTGGTACAGGCCAGGAAGTGCACAAGGCGTTGGTATGATTAAGTCGTTTCTGGTCTTTTTCGCGGGTTTCGTGTCGGGTGTATCACTCTACGTCATTGCGAGGGTCATCTTGCAAAAGGACCGGTAACTGAGATAGACAATACAACTCGGCATCGTACATTCTTTCACGGTTTTTGCTACAGTAGTATAACAAATTGATGTATAAGCAAACACTTTGGCGGAAACCAGGACAGCAATTGTCTTGAAAGACTTGGAGCTAACGGCACCGTTTCGGTTGGCAACATCTATTTTTAGAACGCATTTTGTCAACTGAAATGGGGTCGGGCTTTCCCTTGAGTGGTGTTCATCCAACAGTTTTGTTGTCAATGAAAGCTTCTGATTTCAGGAGTTCCTCCGATTGTTCGGGTTTGTTCTAGGAGCGTAGCGTGGTTCAAAGTTATGCGACTACATTTATCGGTATGTCAAATTCCATTCTTTGTGTGAAGATATTCCGAAACGTGTCGGCAGTGTTGATTCGCATGGGGTCGTAACTTTGAACCAGCTAGAGACTTACGTGCCGCTGAATTCGCGTGATGTGAGGACCGTAAATGAACGTGGGTGGGAGCATCGGGAAGGAAGGATTGGGCAGGAAAGGGTGCTATTTAGTACTGGGGTGACCTTTAGAATGCGCGCTTGTCGATTCACAGTGTGGCAACCGCCTGAAAGGGAAATAGGACGCTCGAGAGGTATAAAGCAAAGGAACCCGGGACAGTGAACGAAGTTCAGGAGAGTACGCTCCCGTTCGGGTGTGGTGAGCGTTGCTGCAGCACTGCTTTGGCAGGAAGTCGGCTCGCCGTACTGCGGGAAGGGGAACCGTCAAGGACGTGGTTGCGCCCCACTAGAGAAGCCAAAACGCATATTGCGCGGCTTCAGACCGTTATGGAAGGGAACGTGAATGAACGCAGTGAACCCAATCGGTATGGGCGTGCGGCAACCATTTTCACGACGATGTGGGAACGTTATGGCACGTCGATAGACGTTGGATGCGCAACTTTCATAGGAGGTACAGGACGACGGCATATAGACCAGAAACAGGGTAAGATGGCGCAAATTCTCACGATCGCTTCGCAGATACCGCTCTTGCGGTTGGGATGGCACAGGTTGTTTGGTTGTCGGTGCTTCAACGTCATGAAGACGTAGTGTTCGCACGTCAGAGGGGGATATGTAAGAGCCGCTTTTATGTCGGTAATTTGTCGGCTTTTGGTGTGAATCGCTGCCCCTGAGTGCAAGTGGAGTCAAGGACTTGTGAGGTTTGGCAACATCATTGCTGGATGGTTACACACGTGTATGGACTGGTTGCAGCACTTTGGGATATTCTAGATTTTATTATTTATTTTGTTAGCCGGTTGCACCTGAAGTGGCACTCTAAACTATTAGTAGCGTTTGAAGCTTGCACCATTGTGGGAGTACCGGACTAACGAGTGTTCGGCTCTGATGTTCACCCTTGGTGGACGGATATCCTCCTCCCGGAGAGTCGGCACCTTGTGCGGGCTATCAATCCGGCTGCGCATACTTAACACCACTACCGCTTTCGCGGTCTTACTTGTTGTGTGTTTTCTTTTTCTTGTCCTGTTATAAGGTAGCACTTACTTGGTGTACCGGTGCATACCGTTCGTGGCTCGACAACCTCGCGTGGGCTATTACGCTCTCTGCGTGTCATCGCCACATGTGGGTACCGCGTGCTACGGCAGTGACGCTACTGCGATTTGTGTATGTTCTCTACGCTGGACGCTTCTTTTCGCTCGCTTCGCTCCCTCATTACTTGGGAAGGTCGACCCGGTTACCCGGCATTGCCGTGTCGTACCTTGTGGGAGGCTCTACTGCTGTGCTGCTCTTGAGAGAGGGTCTGAACGCGCCTTTGCGTGTCTTTCCCCATCGCTGGTTTGCAACTGCAGGGGTCACAAGGCAGCGGGTGCGCGGCGTCGAGGGCGGTGTTGTGGCAAAACCAGCAGATGGGGAAAGACACGAAAGGCGGTTCAGACCTTTCAAGAGGGAGACAGCATAAGAGCGCTCCCACAGGTGACAGGCAAATTGCAGAGAGAGGGAGTCGACCTTCCAAGTAATGGAGGGAGCGAGCGGCGAAGAAGAGGTCCAGCCGGTGAGAACAGAAAAGTCGGCAGTAGCGTCCACGTGCGTAGGCACGCGGTAGCCCAGATGGTGGCGATGACACGCGAGAGGGTATAGCCCGCGGGAGTGTGATCGAGCCACAGACGGTATGCACCGGTACAACCAAGTTAGCTGCTACTGTATGGGACGAAATAAGAAAACACACCAAAGTAAACACGCGAAAGCGGTAGTGGTGGTTAATGATCGCCGCGAGGCGGATGATGAGCCTGCACAAGGTGATATCGGGAGGAGGATATCGGTCCACGCAAGGGTGAAACATAGAGCCGAACACTCGGTTGTTCGGTTTACTTTCCCGACAATGGGTGCAGCTACCTACTAGTGTGTGAGTGCCACTGTCAAGTGTGCAACGGCTAACTAAATATAATAATTCTAGAATATCCAAAAGTTTGGTGCCAACCGTTCCATACACTGTTGTAGCATCCAGCAATGATGTGCAACCTCAGAGTCTTGACCTCACTGCAACTGCAGGGCAGTGATCTACCCAAAGCAGCAAATACGATAAAGCGTGCTCTACATATCCCTTCTGAGGTCGAACACTACGTCTCATGAGGTTGAAGCACGGACAAACCAAAAGTTGTGCATCAACCGCAAGAGGGTTTGCGAGCATGTGATGAATTTGCGCCATCTTACCCGTTTCTGGGTCTATATGCGTCGTCCTGTACCTCTATGAAGTTGCGATCACCGTCTATCGACGTGCCATAACGTTCCCGACATCGTCGTGAAAATGGTTGCAGCACGCCAGATTGGGGTTCACTGCGTTTCATTCACGCCCAATAACGTCTGGAGCCCGCGCAATATGCGTTTGGGCTTCTCTAGTGGGTGCGCAACCAACGTCCATGACGGTGCCCTTGCCCGCAGTACGGCGAGCGACTTCCTGCAAGCAGTGCTGCAGCAACGCTGACACCACCCGAACGGGAGCGGTCCTCCTGAACTTCGTTCACTGTCCGGGGTTGCGGTGTATACCTCTTGAGGCCGCTATTTTGCCTTTAGGGGCGGTTTTGCCAACTGTGGATCGACAAGCGCGTCAAGTCACCCCAGTACAGTGCGACTTTTCACTGCCAATTTCCTTCCTCTCCGAGGTCCACCGTCCCGTTATACGGTCGCTCACATCACGCAATCAAGCGGCACGTAGTCTCTAGATGGGTTCAGAAGTTACGACATTGTCGAATCAACGCTGCCGACGACGTTTCGGAAACTTCACACAAAGAAATTGGGAATTTGACATACCCGAAAAATTGTAGTCGCCATAACTTTTGAACCAGCTACGCTCTGAACAAACCCGATACATCGGAGAACTCCTGAGAATCAGAGCTTTCATTTGACAACAAAACTGTTGGGATTGAACACCACTAAGTGGGAAAGCCCGACCCATTTCAGTTGACAAAATGCGGTCTAAAAATAGATTGTTGAACCGAAACGGTGCCGTAGCTCCAAAGTTCTTCAAGACAATTGCGTTCGGTTTCCGCCAAAGTGTTTGTATACATCCAGTGACTACTGTACAAAACCGTTGAAGAAACGAGGCCAGTATTCACACGAGTTACGGGTCTTTTGCAGATGACCTCGCAGTACTGGTAGAGGTGATGACACCGCCATCGGAGAACGGAAAAGAGAGAAACGACTGGTACATCGCTACAACGCCTTGTGCGGCTGTACAGAGCCGCAGAAGCGTAAAAGACGGTGCCTCCACACGGAGTGAACAGTAGTAGACGTGGTCGAAAGTCGTGACAGCAGCAATTAACCGGTATCGTGAAAATTTCAACGGATGACGGCGTAGCTAGACCTTAATCAAGGTTCATACCTCTCGAGGGCAGTCTAAGACCTCACAGAGGGTTCGTGAAACCCAAAATCAAACACACCAGCAGGCTGAGACACCAAATGGACACCATAAAAATGGGTCCGCAAAACACAATGATCCTTCAACAAGATTGTGTATTTCCGGTGTACCGTGCAGAATCACGAGACCGTCTCGGTAAGCTTTCGAAACCGTGCAAACGGTGAGATGGAATGATAGGCGCATGCGGGCGCAAACGAAGCTCAGAGATTGGTTAACAGACTATCCTCGACCACGAGAGTGCGAACCTTACAAAGGTGAGATAACCGATGAAGATCGGGGTTCTTCGCAATATGCGTGACGGGTTGTCCTGATCATCCGCGCGCACACCATAGTGGCGTGCGCAAGTGAGAACCGATGAAACGTGCAAGACCGTGACTGACGAGAACGAACCCTGTTCAGCGTGAACGCCAAACGAACGAGCGTGCTCCTCGAAATGGCAAACGGTGTCAAATCGGTAGATACAATGGGTACCGGAATTGTACACCTTCTGATAGGGAAAAACCGTGGATTGGCGGTCCCATATGGGTAGGTAGCACCCGCAAGCTGGACAAAAAACCTAACAGGTAAACAACATCGAAAACGATTTGAATAGGTAGACGACGACATTGAGTCGGTATTCCAAGCGCAAAATGCGAGCAACCAAGTGACCACTGGGTGAAGAGTCACATGTGAACTCCTTCTTCATAACTTGCATCTGAATGACAATTCCACTGCATAGAGTACTTCATTCTTCTTCGAGTGGTTAACTTCATCTCTTCAGGTACAACTAAGCTTCTCATCACCTGAGGCTAACTGATCTTGACTCAACTCTTTCTTCCTAGAGTGCTCTCACCAACGGAGGTTAGCGTACAGTATCCTCTGGAGGTTGTCGCAGTGTTCCTTGATTGAGTGTTGTCGTTCGTAGAACCGTTCGTGCGCCGGTACGCGATAAGCCTCCGTCTCCAACGACGTGTGTTATCCGACCATCGCTTGATGTAGGTTAGCCGGCAACGCCGTGTTTGTTCGACGATGGTACTGCACGATCTTCGATCGGGGTAAGTGCTCCACGGGTTCGTCCGAATCCCGCGACGGCGGATAGCCATACCAGCGTACCTGGTACTGAACAGACCCCTTCGGGTTCAACTGTGTCCCACGATGTGGTCTACGACGAACTCTTTCGAGTATACGCCCCGCTCGAGCTCTTCCTGCGAGGGTCGTCAGCGCGCTGCGGCGGTGCCGTAACTTCGTGACCAGCCGGTGCTGTGAGTTTCTCCTGAACGCCTTCGGCGGTGGATTTGCCCTCTGCTGAGTGTTCGTTTCCCGTTTCCGGGCTTCTTCAAGCAGCTTCGCCGCTTCGGCGGGTCCGCGAACGGCTAGTTCACGCGATAGTTCCCGTCTTAACGGTGAAGGCGGACGCGGAGGCGGATTGTTCACCACGGCACGTGCCGGTTCACGTGAGACACGCGACGGTTCGCGGTGGTGGCACTGCCACGAGCTGTGACTGGCCATTGTGTGGGGCGCGCTGCGGCGCCCCAAGATTTGTGTGCGCAAGCGCTCCTGCAGCTGCAGTGTGCGTTTTCCTAAATAGGGCTGTAATCCGTATCTCCAAGAGCGGTGCGCCGTCATGAGTTGCGAAACGTCATGAACGTGCGACTTGCGCTTCCCCACGGCTGGGTGCAACGGGCACCCTACCATTAGAAACGGGGTGTGGTGATCTTGTTCAAGCGAGCGTCTGTCTCTTCTTTCTGTCTGCAGTGTCACGATACGGGATGCTGCCGTGACTACCCTACAGCGCGCCTCGCAGGCGTTTGGCGGCGGTCGTCAGCGCGGAAATGCGGGACTGGCGTCCGAATACCCGTGAACAGTTCCAGTTCGCTGTAGCCTTGCTCTGCCGAGAAGTCGGGTGTTTTGATCAACTTCCGGCCTTGCCGTGGAAATTCGCGACGAGAGCATGCTCGCGTCCTGCGTCCGTGCGACGATGGGCGCGTGTTCTGTGACATTCCCCAGATGGGTGGGCAATACCAGTATCCTGGGACACCTTGAGTCCGTTCGTTGCGTGCGGTGTCCTTCTGAGGTCGCGATCCTTCGTGAAGGTTGTGTATCCTCCGCAGAGTTGCGCGACAGCGGCGACTGGGCGCGTCCTTCGCGCTTCAAACGCGACGCGGGTGATCTTCCCACTGACAGTGGTGTCCGTAGCAACTACGTTTCGACGGTGTCTGAGGCGACTCTGCCTCTGCTTCATTATTTCCCGTGAATACGGTGCTGCGACGGTAGCGACACGGTGACTCACTCTCCGCGACAACGCGTGAATTCCCCTCCCCTCCTTAGGTGGAGCGTTACGGGGAGCAGTCATCACGTCAGTTGACGGTGTAACAGACGCTGTGAACGCGATTTCACCAGCGGTGGTATGTTCCGATACCTCGGCTTGCGACGATATAATCGGTACTCTGCGAGACCCGTGTTGGGTGACGGAGCCCACAGTGGGTGTAGTGTTCTGCGACGAGGTTCCTCGGTTCTCTGTCTGTCAGCTTCCTGCTGTGTGTCGAAAGTATTCCGTGTGAACGGTTGGACTCTTACACGCGATCGCGGGAGAAACGCTCATGAGCGTCCCAACTTCCAGTACGACTGTGTCCGTATTCACGCTATAACGCGGTATGGACCTCAGCGATGGGTGAAAGCTTGTGGCGCGCTCTTTTCAGGGTTGTAGTACTCCTTCTGACAAGGCGAGGTTTCCCACTTTCAGTGGCGGTAGTGTTCCGTACCGGGCATCAAAGTTCCGCTTGTAAGCGTGTTGTGCTTTCGCCTTGACGACCTGGCGACAGGTACATTGCGGATAACCACTGCTTCCATTGCAAGTAGTGATCCGTATTGACGGTGACGTATCCAGCTTTGCTGATGGTTCAACCGCACTGGCGGTGGTGTCCGTGAGAGCACGAGCTCAAAGGGCGATAAACCAGTTACTCTGTGAACTTGCGTATTATAGCATACGTCAGGTATCCGTGTAGAGATCCAAGTTTTCGGGTGTTCACAGTATAAGCCGCACGCGGAGAGCATCGTGGTTAAACCGTTCGATTGCCATTGCATTGGGGATGATACGTCGTCGTGAAGAGATTTTCACGTCGAGTATCGACGATCTGGAAGAACGTGCGTAAACTGCGGACATTATCTGAGAGGAGATTGACCGGGGGACCGTAGACATAACCCATGGCGACGAATGCCTCGCACCTGCGTGCTGTAATCGACTTCAACGGAACTGTCGGACTAGCTTACTGAATCTATCCGTAATAACGAGTAAGAACGATTTCCTCGGGAAGTACGCAGAACTCGCCGAGTATATCGATGGCAATAAACTCACGGCGCCTTGCGGGGAAAGTGTTAGTTTCTTCGCATGGCGACGCTGTTTAATCGTCTCGAGCACAATGTGTACAGCTTCAGGTGGTGTAGCAGTCAACGCTAACGGGGCAGTAGAAATCCCGAGCAGTGTCGTGTATAACGCTTAGCCCGGATGGGAAGCCATCGCGAGTGATGCGAGAGATGCAATACCTTGTTTGTAGGAGTGAGGACCACATCTGTGGGGAGAAGACCACTCTGACGAGGTAACCTTGTGTGTTGACCCGAACGGGATGTTAGCACCACCATTAATTTGGGAGCGTATCCTCGTACAGAACGGGTCAGATTGCTGTTCCGCACCAGCTTTCTGGGTATGGGGACGAATGTACGGATTCCGGGTCTTCACCGTCTGCGACGAGCAAATCATCACAGATGTCGTCCGACACGATGTCGTAGTCTTCATCACCCTCCTCCATGAGGAAACAGGGGATATCTTCATCCTCGTCATCGAGGGGTAAAGCTTCACCTTCAGTTCCTAGACGTGAAAGAGCATCCGCTTGCGCGTTTAAACAACCCTTCTTATAGGTGACCTCGTAGTCAAACTCGGAAGCCGAAGACGCCAACGCATTAAGCGTCCGGAAGGCTCCGTGACTGACATTAACAACGCAAGGCGGAATGATCCGTATTGACGGTAAAGTGCACACCCATAAGATATGGTCGTAGAGTCTGCAAGCCCATACCATGGCGAGACACTCTTCTCGATACCGAGTAATTGCGCTCGTGCACGTTGAGTGTACGAGACCAATAGCCAATTGGTTTGCGTTCCCCTTCGGGTGTAGTCTGAAAGAGAGCGCAGCCAATTTGGTATCGCTCGAATCCGTATCCACGGTGTACGGCAACCCGTTCTTTGGTAAGCTAACACGGGTGCCGTGGTAACAGCCTCTTTAAGAGAGTTGAAGGCTCCACTTGCGTGGGGGTAAGTGGTCCCAATTGGGCGGTTGTCCCTTCTTCAGGAGTTCGTTGAGCGGTCCGCGATCTTCGCGAAGCGAGAAATGAACCGTCTATAACGTTGCATAGCCCTAGAAGGAGCGTAGCTCTGTCTGTGTAGTGGGGTGCTTCGCCTCTTTGAGGGACTTCACGCGAGCTTCCTCGATCAGTACCGTCCTGGACGTATGACATGGCCAGATACTTCACTGAGTGAGTGAAAACTCACACTTCCTCAATTTGAGAGTAATTCCAGCATCCGCAAAGCGGTCATTATTCCCGAACATGTTCGAGGTGATCGTCCAAACTGTTGGAAACACGATGATGTCATCGAGGTATACCAGCAACTCCGCCATTTGAAGCGAGCTAACAAAATGTCCAGAGCAACGCTGAAACGTAGCGGGGGCGTTCGTTAACCCGAAGGCATACGCTTAAAGCGGTATAGTCCTGAATGACAGGTAAACGCGGTCTTGTCACGGTCTTCCGGTCTAACTGGTACTTGCCAGTAACCCCAGTTTGCATCCAAAGTGGAGAAAACCGTGCATCGCAAGCGAGTTCGAAATATCTCGTCCATACGAGGTTATGGGGTACACGTCATTTGACGTTGGACATCGATTTTCAAAGCGACGATAGTGCGATCAAAGCGCCTGAGGGGACCGTCGGGTTCGGAGCCAGTAATGGAGATGCCACGGACTCGGATGAGCCGGGGGTTCTATCACGCCAGCGGGATAGCATTTTTGTTGGATGCTGAAACTCTTCCTCTTACCGTGGGTTTCGGGCCTGGCCTGTAAGGGTGCTGAGGCATCGCTTGGTCTCCGGCAAGGGGTCAAGTGTTCGCGTAGTTGAAAACTCTCCGAGGGAAACATCCAATTGGTGTCAAACTCTCGCACATGTTGCGCACTCTACGGTGTGAAACCGGTACATGACGAGATTCATTCTTCTATCCTTGGGATAGGGTCATCTTGTCATGAGACTCGTAGGAAGGTCCTAAGCTCGAGTCATTCGTGTGCTTAACCGTCTGGGAACGGGTTGTTCACGTCTGGGACGGGTGTGACGCAGACGAGCGCGTAGATTCTCCTCCCTCTTAGGGTGAAGCAAACAGTGCGTTTTCAGCAAGCCGAAGGCATCTCAGGGCGACGTCACCTTTGTATGGGATAAGCGCGTAGGGTGCGGTAGACAGTACCCCACTTACTTTGGTTCTTCACCAGGATACTGGGGCTTCTTGCAAAGTTGGGCACATAACGAAAGGGGTGTTCGCTGTTGATTTGAACACTCCGATTCGCAACGCGACCTGATACTTCTCGTATAACGAGTTCATGGTTGAAACAACCGCACCACGGCGTGGCGGCAGTAACATAACGGCCAAACCTGGGAATTCTGGCGGAATAGAAATTGCACGCGCTACGCGGGCTTGGCGACTCCTTCGGAGGTGAGAATCCTGTAGGGGGCGGGTAGTGGGTAGCCAGCTTAGCTGACGCTCGGCGTAATGAGCGACGAACAATCGTACACCGAACATCTCCATTTCCAACTTCACGCGACGCGTCGTAAATGGCTTCGACATATCTGTCGGCAGAAGTCACACCACTAGAATGACAGGGGCAGCGAGCGTCTTGCAGGACGTGAATTCTACCTGATACGACTGCAGTTACAATCCTGCAATAGTGAAACCATTTCCAGCCGTTTGTAACGGGTTATATGTTAAGCATCTGCCACGTCCATGAAACGGGTCCGGAGCGGCTGCGAACAAGGGCGGTTCGGCGGTAGTAATGCTCAAAACATGAATGGGTTGGGGTCAGCTACCTTATCCAAGACAGAGAGATGGACGCCACCATATGCTGGGTGGATAGGCAAGGTCAGCAATATTTGTAGTTTCGCTTGCCATTACAATGAACTCGATCCGGGATCCGGTTGTTTTCCTGAATACGCGTATCACGGGCGACGTAACACGCCGATCGGTAGGGAGAGTCCACGTCTAAGACGGTCTGTTTCCTGAAAGGATTTATGGACCTGGGAGCGGAGGAAAGTGTGGACGCCTCAGGGCGCCGTAAGCCCTCGATCGGGGCGCCTCTCTTGCGAGACTCCGGTACTCAGTTTAACCTGAGTTCATCCGTTCTAACGGGAAGGCGTCCTGTTGCAAGCAGGCATCTTTCACAGATTCTGTGGAACAGCGACAGAATTACGCAACAGCGGTTTTGCGCAGGACAGGGGAAGCAGAAGCAGAGAAACATGGGCATGGGACGGGGGGGGGCGCTTGAGCACGGTGAAACAATTGAACCTGGTCGACACGAGTGGGCAGTAACGCAAGCACAATTCTGCAGGAGCCCCTACGGGGGTTTACTAGCCTTGCCGCAGATAATGCGGTTAACGGCACTGACGCTGCTTCGGCGGGGGTCAGCGCTTCAAAATTCGGCCACAACCTGGGCATTTCCTCAATCGAGAGGTTGCAGTTCGGCAGCTGCATGAACGTGGTTGTAACACGTGAAAACAGATCGGGTGTCTTCCGGAACATCCGTGGGTCTTGGACACTTCACACGTCGCCGGTCTACCACCAGGTACGCTGGCTAACGACTCCTGATAGGGTACTTGAGGCCCGAACGCGTGGACGGTCTGCGTAAGAGCAGGGCGCATCTTCCGTCTTCATGACGAGTGCTTCTGAAGTACGAGAGGCACTCCGTAGTCGGAATAGAAATGGCCAGGTCCACCTGTGCGAGTAGTAAGCAGGTTAAACCGACCATCCGTGGAGCCAGAGAAGAAGTTCCTGCGGGTTGATGAGCAGTGAAGCCGATGACGACCCTCCTTGCGGGAGCAACGTCTTTGGTATTGAAACGCCGCGGTATCGGTGCGTGCGGCAAGGCGATCCTATACCCTCCGCCTTCGCGTAACTGCACTACTCGCCAGGATGAGTAGGTCTTCTTGCACCGGTCCTTCCCGACGCTGGCGAAACAGAAGTGCGAATAGCCGGATTCATATCCGATTGAATAACATCGTACGAGGGCGGCTCGATTTGAGGAGTACAGCATTGCCAAAGGTGAATGCGCTTATTCCAAGGCGTACGCGAGTACTCCGGTTTCCGCACTTTCGGGGGTTGTTTCGTCTCGCCGACAACGCGGTGTTTGCTTCTCGATAAGAGGTATATTTGTCGCATACGAGCGCAACAAATACTGCAGCTGGCTTCGGGCCAGCAGGTGACCTCCTTCGAGGCGCGAGTGAACCTCTTACAGAGTTATAACTGATTCTCAGCGGTCCCCGTAGAAAATGACGGTAAGGCAACATAACTTGCCCCTCACATCATGCCGCGGAATGTCAGCTTCGTACAAAGCGTGAGAAAGTCAAGCACCAGAATGGGATTCCTCCCAGCTGAACAACTGGTTGCGAACGGTTAAGGATGCGTTTGATGCAGTCCTATCACTTAACCGTCACGGGGGGCGTCCGGTCAGACATTGATCTTCAAAGGTATACCGGTAAGATTAACACTTTTGAACAAGGGGATTCGTCCGGCTCGCAGTTCCCTCAAACCTGAGTGCTTTCGCCCCCGTATTCGGGTAGCAACAACACACCAGCTAGGGACGGTAGAACTCCGCGAACCGTTAGAGACCGAAAGCGCGGACGTTCACGTCACTTACGAGCTCGATGCTAAGGAACCCGCCGAGCGGTTTGAAAAGTACCAGAAAGAGACTGTGACGAATCGAGTCAGTACTACGGTCGACCATTCTCTATCTTAGCAGCGACTACTTCCCGGACTCGGTCACGTGTACCAGGAAGACACTCCCGCAGAGGCAGGCAGGCAGGCCGTCATCTACGGATGGTGGCCTCTAACGTCTCAAGACGTGCCAATGATCCGGATGAACTTCGTGTTTTAATCCTCCTCGGTGACAACTGGGGATAGTCCTTGAAGAACTCCAAGAGGGCATTAACATCTTCCGTACATACGTGATCATTCTGTACACCTCGTTGAAGGGCTGCGTCAACCTTCAAGACGAAGTGTGTCGACCTCGGAAACGGTGCTTCATGAGAAACTCCTCATGACAGCAGTCTGAGCCTCAGCACACGAACTTGAGTCTCCAACTCGTTTTAAGAGCGCATCCTTCGCGCGACAGCGGGTATAAGACCCTCAAAGGAGCAATGAGGGCCCAGCCATGGGGCGTCAGAACGACTTGTGAGCTGTTGTCCGGTTTCCCGGGTTTCTTTCCAATCACCCTGTAGGGGTTCGGAAACAGAACGCAGACGTGGGGGCAAGCCCGAGCCAACGGAGCCGAGACTTCTCGTAGGGTCGAGCGCTTGCCGCGCCATCGTCCACGACGAGATACGCACCAGAAAACTGGGAACAGGAAGCAAAACACAATTAACCTCGAATGAGTGTAGCGTCCTCACACGAGGTGACGATAACCGACAAATCGGACGAACCAACGCGTAACCAAACGGGAACAGCCGTATACGGAATTAGGGCTGATTCGACAGAGAATTGCTTGAACGTAGACAACCCAAACGGGGGCTGACAACACCGTACCGACGGAATCACACAGCTACGAAATAGGTAGTGCACCGGTGAAGTAAAGCCGTGTCCCAACAGATCAAGCCAAAGATGAGGGAAAGCACGCTACCACACGACGTCTGTCGGCAAACGCTTCCAGTACAACTGTGTAGTGTTCTCCACGACCAGATAAGAGACCGGACAAGCGGAAATTTGATCAAAAGAAGAAAACGCAACTTGCTGGATAACGCGACTTCTAGGTGGGAGACCAATTGTTGTGCAAAACCCAGCGATGGGAAAGACAACGCAAAGGCGGTTTCAGACTTCTCAAGAGGCGAAGCACCAGCCAGTAGAGCGCTCCACAGGTCGACACGCAATGCCGGGTGTAAGACAGGGTCGCCCTTCCAGTAATGAGGGAGCGAAAGCGGCGAAAGAAGAAGCGGTCCAGCGGTAGAGAACATCGACACAAGTCGGCAGTAGCGTCACGTGCCGTAGCACAAGCGGTACCCACGAGTGTGGCGTGAACAGCCGAGAGCGGTATAGCCCCACGCGAGTGTGTCGGCCCGAACCGGTATGCCGCGGTACACAAAGTAGTGCTACTGTATAAAGGACAGAAATAAAAGAAAACCACACAAAGTAAAACAAACGCGAAAGCGAGTAGTGGTGTTAAATGATGCCGCGAGGCGGATGATGAGGCGCCTGCAGCAGGTGCGACCTCTACCGGGAGGAGGATATCGGTGACCAGGGTGGAAATCTCAAGAGCCTAAACAAGAACACTGCGGTTAGTCCGTTTACTTCCCGACACTGGGTGCAGCTCAACTAATAGCTAGTGTAGAGATGCCACTGTCAGTGTGCAACCGGGCGCTAATAATAAATAATAATAATCTAGAATTCCAAAGTTGCTGCCAACCGTCCATAACACGTGTGTAGCCATCCCAGCAATGATGTGCCAACCTCACCAGAGTCCCTTGACTCCACTGCAACTGCGGGGCAGCACGATTTCAAACACAAAGCGCAGCAAATACGCAAAAGCGGTGGCATCTACATGCACAAGCAACAAGTCCTTGCAACAAGCCGCCGTCTGTTCCGCATCATAACTTCCTCGTGACATGAGCATGCTCGCTTGATTAGCTGCGCGCAGAACAGCGGTCTACTGTCAATGCGCTTGCGAAGGCTAACGCGCAGATGGGGGCATGTCAAGGGTGAACCCAAACGCCTCCTTCCCTCCGGATCAAAAATGCGGCACATGCGCAACCGGTGCCGCTTCCGCAGTTGTCCCGAATTCACGCTACTGCTGCTGCCCGCCGCCGCGCCGTCTGCCGCCGCCACCTGCTGGCCGGCCGCTGCCGCTGGCCCGAGAAACGGCAAGGATAAGCACGCGGATGCAACTTTACCACGCAGTTTTTTCAAGGACATGAAGGTGATGGATGAGAGAAGGCGGAGCATCGTCGCGTTCTAAAATGTGCTGCGCGAGTCTGCGAAGAGAGCTCGCCGTCCCTGCGGTCTGCGCATGAGGTGAGTCGTGTCCAACCCGATGCAGCAAGTTTCCACCACGCCTCCATGCCAGCCCATACTGGGCGTCCCTGGGCAAACCGCATGACGCACTCTGTGGCGCAGTCGTCCGCGCAAGCGCC
>VCMS01000241.1:85799-134068 GCA_022539475.1 Gracilaria domingensis | reverse complement strand
TCGATAGTCCATTGTACGTGAAGTTAGGGAGTCCACTGTCTTTTCTAGTGCTCACCACTGCTTGTTGACGCTCTTCGTGAAGTCCGTGCGATTCATTTAAGGAGAGTGCAAGTCTCTCAAGTTCGGCTGCACATCTTTCGTAACCTTCCCTGTCAAGGTCCTGATCAATTTCGGTACCATTGGATAATCTCACCCGTGCGCCTTGGTTTCCAGAGATGCCAAAAGTGTAGCCACCCAGGTGCTCCATGAAACTCTCGGCATCCTCTATATCTCGCCCAGTAGCAATTCCGAAACCAACGCGTGCGTTGATGTACTTCATGCATTTGACTGTTTCGGCAGGAATGTTCTCCCCAGCTCTTTTCAGAGTACCGTCAACATCACTAATCACGGCGTAGCCATTTTCGAATATTTCGTTAGCCAGCTGCTGAGGAGTTACTTCTTGGGCTCTAACTTCCGAGTTATACATGTTTTGAAAGCTTTCGAAAGGGTTCGTTTTGCAAATGGGTGTGGGTATAGGAATGAGAAGGATGTGATTGATGTTCACAAGGTGTTTCGTAGTATACAAAGAGTCTAAGAACGACCATATACGGGTATTGTAGTACTGTTTTAAAACGTTACTAGGAGGAGAAGTTTTTGCATCGATTTGAAGTAAAGAAAGGATGATTTAGTCATAAATTATATGTACGGGTTCAAGTGGGTAAAGAAAACTGTAAATATCTTTAACATGAGCTTAGAAATCAAGAAGAGTAAAACAACCTCCATTATGGGTTGAAACCCATAAAAGGTTTACCTTACTTTATACGGGTGCCCCAAGTAATGCAAACGCTTAGTTCTTCAGAAATATCACAATTTTTGTACTTGTTTCGTTACTAGTATCGTGCACTTTAATGATATGGAATGACCATTTTCTATCTAGCAAAGTCTTAGCGAAGTATTAGTGATAAGGGATGTAGGATTTAAAGGGGCATATTTGAACCACAGAAGGACGAACAATATAAGTAATGTAATAGGAACAGGTCATTTCGATAAAGTAACTTTTATGTTTAACTATCTCTAAAAGGTTTACAACACCGAAAAGTCATGTGTTCTAACCTCAAAGCTGGGGGAATGGGGAGGGGGATAACTTTTCCTTAACAACGTTGACGTAGTTTGTATGAAAAGGAGCGGGGTCACCGCCTACAATGTTTCTTTCTTGGCGGGAAAAGTCGTAGAAGTACGCGTTCCTAAACTGAAAGTCGGAGAAAGAAGTAGGGAAGCCAATGAGAGTTTTCCCATATGCAAGAAGTCGCCCAACGGTCTCTTCCAGGTTGAAAGTAGTACTTGTCTTAAGCGAAACTATCTTCAACAGCTCTTTCATTATTGTGAGCACAACCGTACTGCACTCCGTAGCGACTACGTCCATAGGAATGAGACCTCTTGAGGCCCCGACGATGTTGAACGCTGATAGCCACACGAGCTTCTCATAATAGCTTACGAGAAATGTGTCTTCGTCGACAACCCCGCAAGTGAGACCCATAGACCTAAACCTGTCTGCAACGTTGGAGGCCCACTTTCCTGTTGCGACAGTGAGACCATCCGGACTTTGAGGAGTGACACCATCCTGCGGAGCTGCGTTTCTTGAGGGGACACCAACGTATAGGACAACTTTTGAACATTTGTCCACACCGAGCTTCGAAAGCAATGGTATGATGTCTCCATTCTGGAAGAAAACGAGATTCTCTCTGAGCGAATAAGGGCAAGCCTGAATTACGGTCTCCAGGGTGTTCGTTCTTCCACAAACTAGTATCGGTACATCAGAAAGATGAGAGGTAGCAGCCATGCTGCAGAATTCGTGTGCGGAAATGACCGTATCTTCTTCGTTCGCCAGCATGGTACCTATACGCCCCCTTCCAACAATAACGGCCCGAGTCCTTCGGGCGGGAGATGAGGCCTGAGGGACGTCAGAGTATCTGGGACTCGGAGGCGGAGTCGGAGGCATGTCGGACTGGGAGTTCATTGCAAGTGTTCGATTGTTTTTGTGTGACGATAAAAAGGGAAGATGGGGCGGAGAACTGCTGGGGTAAAGAGTGATACGTAAGTACAAACGGTTGGGAAGCGCAGAACGGGAACATGGTTCACTTTGTGAAAGTGAGCGAAATGTATGATATGTGATTGTACTGAATGAATGATAGGGCTTGTATGAGACGACAAGCCACAAAGTGTGATGATGTTTTATGAAAGGTAGGTGGAAGAGTAGAAAGTGTGCAATGAATGAAACTGATTTCGAACCTGAGTTGTAAAGTAGTTGTAAAGTACGATTTACGGGGAGCTTGAATACAGGATGAAAGGAGCCATTTTGGCTTCATAAATGACGTGAACGGGTTTTATAGCTTCACTCGGATTGCCATAATTAAAAGGATGGAGTTGGATTGCTCCCGAATACGTCTATAAAGGTCGTAGAAGCACTTATGAAGGAAGGAGTTGTAGACATGTTATTGTTGATGACGGTGGAGCCAGGGTTTGGAGGACAGGCGTTTATGGAGGGTGTTCTTGATAAGGTGCGACATGCAAGGGAGTTGTACCCAAGAATAGGGATACAGGTGGATGGAGGTATTGGACTGAGTACTGTGAAAGCAGTAGTGAAGGCCGGTGCAAACATTTCAGTTGCAGGATCTGCCATCTTTGGCTCGAGTAACCCAGCTCATGTCATAGCTGGTTTTCGAAAGGTTGGTTAGAGATAGTAGCATAAATTTATTGTTTATTACATTGTTACCTTTACGTGTTATCACGACTATATTCTCCGTCTCCATTGGAGATGTATTTCTCTTGTATGACAACCGGGAAAGGATGTGAGAGAACATAAATATATCCCCAGTGGACGCTGAGAGGGAGGATGAACTACTCTACGTGCTACCATTGTTACCCATCCGGTGTCGAGTGGTGACATATTCTTTTTTTGTCACAACCCACAAAGGATGTGACGGAAGAAGAACATGCCCCCAGTCGAGACAGAGGGTGAGCAACTCTAAGTACAATCACTAGTCCCTAGCTTGCCTCCACTGGCAATATCTTCCTGTTTTGCTATAACCATCGAGTGGGGTTATGGTGGAAGAGAAAAATATCGCCGGTCGAGGCGAGGTGGGTGGGGACTATGTGAAGAGGGGACAGAGAGATGGCGCTTAAATAGTGGAAGGTGCGGAGGTGTACAGTGGATGTTTTGGCGGGAAATGGGATGAGGGAAACAGGGACAATCATGGTGCTGGATATAGCCCGTGTGGTTGGACAGTGGGGGTGGACAGCACAGTTTAGCTCGATTGCACTGTATCGCAGCGGAAACTTCGATCCAACTACTACTTCTTCTTCTGAATATGTCGAACGGATACGTGAAGGATGAGAAGCTGTGGGTGCTGTTGGAGGGGAAGGAGGTACCGCAGACGCCGTCACCAAAGCGGGAAGAGGACGTGATTACGGCGGCTGGTCGGATGTCGCAGAAGAAGGAAGTGGCTGAGGAAGGAAAGAAGTGTGAGGCGAGGAGAGGGGATGGTGATGAGGTGGAGAAGGGGGTAGAATTGGAGGTGGAGGGGGTCGCAATGGAGAGAAGGGGTGCGGTGCATCTGAGTCAGTTAGAGGTTGGAGACCAGATAGAGAGTGGGGGCGGAGAGGGTGACAGGGAGATGCGGTTTGTGGGGGAGATGAAGGCGAGGGTGGGGATGTTGGGGTTGGTGATGAAGGAGCAACTGGACGATGGAATTGTGGAGATTGTAACGGAAATGGGCGGTGTGGTGCTGAGTGGGGGTGGTAGTGGTGTTTCGGTTGAGGCGATTTCGAGCTTGCGGAATTCGTTGTCGGTATTGGGAGTGGAGATGAGAAATCATGTGTATGGGATAGTGGAGTGTGCGGGAAGGGAGATTGGAGAGTTGCGGGAGGAGAATAGGGTTCTGAACGAGAGGTTGGACGTGCTGGAGAAGGAGGTGAAGGAGCTGTGCAAGAGGCAAAGATTGGTGGAAGAGGAGACGGTGAAAGGAGGTGTGGAGGGAAAGACGGAGAAGGGAAGTGTGGGAAGGGTGGCGGTGCAGAAGGGGTCTCCTGTGACACCGAAGACAAAGGGTGGTGGGGTTGGGGATGGGAAGAGCCGTCTGAAGAAGAGGCGTAAGGAGATGAAGAAGGTGGTGGAGGAGGTGCCGCGGGAGGGAGTGGGAGCTCCGGTGGTGACTGGGTTTAGGAGTGCGGCGGAGGTAGCGCGGACTGCGAAGGGGATTCTGAGGGGACAGGAGGAGAGAAGGATGGGAGGGATTTGAAGCCGTTTTGGGGCGAGGCGGGTATACGAGAAGGGGGAGAGTTGGGCACCTGACTTCTACAAAATGAACGCGTGATGGGCGAGAAATGGGTAAATAGCGGGGGTGGTGTGGACTGGGAAGAAGTGATGGGATGATTGAGGTGGGATGAGTTGCGATTGGCATTGCAACATGGGAGAAAATGGAAACGCAAACTAGCACGAGTGCAGTTTTGAGAGAGGGTCGCGGAAAAGAGTGAATGGGGTGGTGCGGCGAAGTAGAACCTCTACAAAAACTAGGGGACCCAAGCACTAAACTGCGCGAAATGGAATTTAATATTCCAAAATTTCTTAATTTTTTGAGTGCCAGCCTCTGCTACCCCCTCGCGCGCCCCAAATAGCCCCAAAACTAGCTTAGTTTCCAAAGCGAACAGACTATATTCCACTTTGCAGAACACAGACGCTTTGACTACTACTAGTGCTACTTGTTATCTCGTCCGGAAGCTTTTTGCGAAGTAAATCCTTGTAATGCCTTTTCTGGGCAAGAGCCTCCTTTTCTCTCTTCCGAGCCTGCTGCTTCTCTTTCAGAGCCTCCTGCTTCTCTTTCTGAGCCGCTTGTTCTCTCTTCAGAGCAGCCTGTTCTCTCTTCAGAGCCGCCTGCTTCTCTTTCCGATCCTCCTGCCACTCCTTAGCTATCTCATCGAAAGGAGCTGCGGGATTGGGGTTGTGTAAATTGTTTGGAGTGTCAACTCCAAACAATCCCATATCTACTGGTGTTTCCCCTCGATATAATTCTTTCGAACCCCAGCTGTTCGTTGTATGATTCCTGCGGTAAACTTCAACGCGTTTGTCTCTTCTGTCTTCATTTTTGCAGTTGGAATCAGTGTTTATAATAACATACGTATTTACACCGGCTCTCTCATACTCCGCAACCTTAACCATCGTGTCCGTAGATTCGTTTTTGCTGGTAACCTCCACAACTGTGTCTACTTGCCCGGGAAGCGGGTGAGTGATCCTTTTCGATTTTGGAGAAAGTTGCTCCCTTGTTTCCGGTGATAAGGTCCTTCCGATGCTGACATCGGGCCTTCGTATCCTTCTTTGAGATGAAGGATTGCCAGAAGAAGAAGGCGAACGGGGAATAGCCAATCCCTGTTGGGAGCCTGCTAGATGCTTGCTATCGCCTCTTAGGTACAGCGCGTTGCCACGGTGGAGCACATGGCGGAGAACACGATCGTGGGGCTCTTCTGCCATAGGTAGTGCTACGAGAATGCCTTCCACGTATTCGTATTTTCCAAACACCGAAGCGTCTATGTCCAAATAATCCTCAATCGAGCAAGGCGTGAGATCCAGAGAGCCTATTTCGGTTGTTGGTGGTGCAGATGGGATGGCGTTAGGCAAAGAAGCGAGAGCAAAAGGCTGCTCAACCGGTTCGAGTTCAAAATCATCGCCTTCACGCTCAGGCGTTGGCAGTGGCGAGCGAAGATGGAGAGAGAATGCCATGCTGCGAATGGCCTAGGTTGTCGTGTGCCGTCGGCTTGACGTTCGCCAAGACTTTCTTCATAAAGAGCAGTCACGAGACAATTTGAAGCAAGTGGAGCGAAAATCGTTCTGATTTTCGGAAAACCCATTCGGGTGCTAGAGGATAGAGCGAGGCGACCTTAACACAGTGCCACGACATCACGCAACCATGCGAGCGCAAACAGATCTGTTTCATTTTCACTGCCAATCCGCAGAATCGAGAACGTGTCGTGTTTCGCGCCAAAACGTCAGAATCTCAACTGATCTTCAGCAATATGCTTTCATCACGACGGACATCAAAAACCGCAACAGAATGTCACAGAGATACAGTACGACATTCTTCGTTGCATATTCTCACTGTGATTCGAGAGGATCACACCCCTCGCACCTTCTAGCTAATTCATAGTAAGATATCTGCTCCTTGATTTTAACGTTTGGGAAGACGTGTTTTCGATCATGCTGCATCGAATATCAACAAGATGCTCTGAGAGTGCGACATGGGTGAGACACACTGGCTTCAGATGTCTCAACTTTTTGCCTCATATATCACCGAGTTTGTTGTCCTCTTCGTGGTCTTTCGTGCCCAGACATGATTCCTCTTTCACCCACAGATCACCAACAGTTTTTTTTTCGAACATTGCGCGACGAGCAGTTGTGACAGCAAGTGTTCGAAGACTGCATCCAACACTATTACCATCTCTGCTTCCTGTAGTTCCAATGGTCAGGCAGTTTCGACTCGACTTTGGTCTACTATCCACTGCGTTGGACAGGATTCTTTTTTTCTGTCTTACTGCTCGGTTTTTACATCTTTTTCCTACCTCTCGCTTCTTCATACTAGCCAGACTGCTAGCTCTGTAGTGGCCAATCCTTCAACCGCTTCTCACCGGTCGTCGCAGGAATGCTCAACTTCGCTTTAGGGCCAACCAATCTCCGCCCCTTATTGTAGCTGGAGAAGAACAGGACCGTTAAGAGATGCTGTCTACGAGTGCTGGTTAGATCCGGCAAATCGTCCGGTCTTCCCCGTAAGAATCTAATGCTCTGCGCATATATGAACCATAATGGCAAGGAATAAGCATCTCAGGAACCTCATGGCGATGCGATACATGTTGTAGATATTCAACGCTGAAGACTGCGACCGATGGCGATTTACGATGGGTAAGGAGCTGGTTTGTCCTGAGTACGACGTTTGATTGACGGCGCGCTAGTCGTCTGTGTCTTAAGAGTACGATTTGGCTCTCCAGATTGGGGACTAGCGCGCTTCTGGGTTGCTTTCTATGCCTGCTTACAAGGCTTGGTTCAATCCAGGGGAGCGTTTCTGCGAGAAATTGACAGAACAGGGTGACCTGTTTCCTTTTCAGGATCACTCTAGCAGAACCGGGTTCCCTGGTACCCAGACCAAACCAGTGAGTGGAACTCCACTTCAGGAATCATTACCGCGAACGTCCTCGGCTTACAGATTGATACTTATCAGCACCACATGACCGGGAATAGATGTATCTAACTTGTAGGTGAAACAAGGGAAGGATAGAGTGACGTGGCTGCGGGACGGAGAAGGAGTGGAAGTTGACAGTTTTTCGTGAGAGAATCGGGGTTTGATCGTGGCGTCGACGTATCGCGCTTCAATAGGCACAAGTATTTGGTGTTAACGTCTTGCCCTCGAAACCGCAGGAAGTTAAAGCGGAGACATGGGACAAGGCGAGAACACGCTAGAAACAAAATGGGTTGCTGCATATTCGCAATGTCGTTCCGCGCAAAGAGGACCACAGTACTTGTTCCTCTCGTGGAATTTGGATGACGATGGATGTATTTCTATCAACACATGACAGGATTTGTCGAGGAGCCTGGAGATTATGCACAATTCAATGAGGACTTCGCGAAGGAGAAAAGCAACGAGCAAAGGACATTTTGAATTACTTCGAAGTGGAGCGTAGTGCGCGAACAGATACCACGAAGGTAGCACGCCCAGTACCACCCGTGTTTGACGTTGAAGAGATATATGTACAAGTCTACAAGTCATGTTTTCACGCAGATGGTTATCGCCATATAATGAAGGGATAGGGTCGGAAAGCTGGCTGAGTTAATTCCTCGCAAAGACTCAGCTTCGAAAGAAGAGGAGACAGCAGTGGTAAACCCACTCTGACCATGACTGTAACGAGCAAGTCAGCTGACCCTCATGCCCAACTTCATTCCACCGACAACATGATCTGCAACTTTGCATATGATCGGCCACTTTCCTCTGTTCACTGCTTTCACATCCACCGTCTCCGCATTGAACGGCATGATCTGCACTCCATTTGCCGCGTTTCCCGTGTAAACTGTCCTGTGCACAATCTGACCCATCCAAACCGGCGAATGCATTGATGCCTCGCTGCCGTATCCAAAAACGTAGAAGCGGATAACCGACGGAGCCTTCGCTCTAATCAGCGGATTGTTGCCGTACAGGTACCCGTTGATACTATGCATAGCATTGCTTTCCAACCAATCCTCATCTTCCGCCAGCTGCTCCAGAAGCGTCAATGTGGCATTGCCCGCGTTCAGCGCAAACTTTTGCAAGCTTCTCCGAATCAGCGGCGAATCATTCTCTCTAAAGATTTGGAGAAACAACGGGTAGGCTCTTCTCGTGCCCTTGGGTAGCCTGCTTCTCCCTCGCAATCGACCACGCTTGGTCACAGCAATGACGCCAGTTAGGCAGGCCGCAGTGTGAGAAATAGGGTCCACGGAGGAATAGTAGACATACGGCACAGCACTAAGATCCGACCTCGAAGGACCTGCCTCGCGTCTCACGCGGAAGAGATAGGTCACCTTACGGCCGAGAGAAACTGCTAACGCACCTGCAGAAGTAGAATTGAGCAGCTCCAGACCAACAAAATTGATATTAGTACTAAAGCGCAAGTTGTTTTGGAACACAATTCGAACAACTTCTCCAACCTCAAAATGCAGTAGAGGACCAACCACGCCGGAGAAGGAGCGCTATCCGCGGCCCTTTAGACGGGAGAATGTAGCGTTACGATACTCTCGATAAACGGCCTTGATATAACGCGAGCCGGGCGTAGCTGGGCCAGGTTCCGTGAAGACCTGTTAGTCTTCGCCGAAAGGGTCGCGAGTGCACCGATCTCTTCCGGGAGGTGCGTAGTCCCAGTCGATCTCATCCGCCGCAATGTAGTGCGTGACATCAACATCCTCGGGATGGACCACCACTGATGTTGACACGCTACCCTTGGTATCAACAAAATATAAGGCCCTCATGCCGGCGATGACGTGGTCATTCATATTGCACCGCAGTTCGTTCAATCCCTTGTGGCGCGGGAACACGAGAGCGCTAGAAAAAGAGCCCGCAAGTAGGGCACCAGAGCCGCGGCTGGCCTTGACATCAAGCTGCAACACCTCGTTCCCAATCATGGGTGTATGCAGGTCCACTGTCGCAAAGAAGTTCTCACGCAAGAAAGTGGTTAGCAGGTTGACAAGAAGAAAGAACGCATACGCCACGCTGTTGCTGGAAAAGAAGAAGCTTACCTTCCGTCCCCAACGCGTAGAAGTAGAAGCGCGTTGGTTGTCCCTGAGAGAGGGTGATGAGCGGCCCGTTGCAGTAGGCATACCCATTGATAGAGTGCATCAAGTTGGACTCTTGAAAGTCCTCGTTCTCCATCAGCTCGTCTAGCTCTTCGGCTGAAAGCGGTCTGTTCCTCTTGCCCCTCAACACATTCTCCTCAAAATGAAAGCTCTCAGCTTCATTCATGACGCTCATGTGCAAGAACACCTCCCTCGTCCCGTCCGTCGGCAGCAAGGTGTGCTCATCAAACGCGACGTCGTTCGCCACCACCACAGTGGCACCGAACAGCCCAGCATATACCCAAGATTTCGTTCCGATGGCTGGGTCCGAGTTTCATGTTCTTATCTGAATGGTAATGGTGCTAAAGTGATATGAAATGATTAGATTGTAGTGCCCTCTCTGCGTGTTGCAATGTGGTGGACGTGTTTCACTGGATACAGCACAAAAGCCGGGTGTCGTGTGTGCAATCAAATAGGGATGATAATGTTGACTGCGAAATAGCGAAGCGAACAGAATGGTGATGGAGCTCGCTCTCGAGGCAACGTTAATAATTTGGGTATGCTTCGGTAAGATGTCGTCACTTTGCTGCCGCCCCTGCAGTTGGATCACACGCCTTGAAGCCTTTGGGAAATTGGTTCTCTACGGTAGTGAGATTGGAAACCTCTTATCCCGGCGATATAATACGATTTTCGGCTTCGGAGTGCAAGTTGAATAGGTTTACACTGTCGTACTGCACCCATTCCTGAGAGGTTAATCATTTTGTATCCAGGAAAGTTGACGATCCAACATGATAGGATAATTGTGCGCTAGAAGTGAGTGTCTTTCCCGCTTAGGAGATTATTGCACACCTCTCCTGAGTCCTGCGGTCGAGTGGCTATTTAAGGAGCCTGGTGTGGTTCAAGTGCTTCAGCTTTCAATCGATCCCCACTGCACAGCCCTCTCATCTTCAATCTTGGAAGCTCTTCAAGTCGTTACTATCGCTCTAACCTCTTGGACTTCTTCATCAGGAGGAACCGTATTATCATCTTTCTCCTGCTCGCCGCGTTTGTAATATAAATTCCCCTAAATTCCCTGCTATATAGGTTGTGACTCAAGCACCTCCAAGTAAATCTGAGCTAGAGCTGGCGAACTTCCTTTCATTCCCCCCATCCTTCCTCATGTCAACTTTCCGATCCCAGCTATAACCTCTAACATGCAATTCATCAATCGTGTTCGGCACTTGGCCTCCGACCTCAAGAGTATGGACGTCAACGTTGAAGAAGAGGACATTGCTATAGCTGCTCTATGTGGACTTCCGGATCGTTTTGAGCACCTCATTGTTGCAATTGACACCACGATCGGAGATCGCCAACTCACTATGGAGTTTGTGAAGAGCCGTTTATTGCAAGAAGAGCAACGTATGAGTGATCGTGCCAAGGAGGAGTCCGGTGGTGATGCTGCACTCTTAGGACGCCAGTTTCGTAGGAAGTCATTGAAGTCGGTTGTGTGTTACTATTGTGGCATAAAGGGTCATATCCAGAAGAACTGTTTCAAAAAGCAACGTGATGGGGCTAACAAGGATCAGATCGATGCTGCTCACCCAAGTGTACATACCGCGCTCAACGATGAGCAAGGTACGGGCGGCAGCGATTCTGACTTTGTATGCCTCATTGCAAATGGTGCCGACAAGGCCACTAATAGTGACTGGATTGTTGACTCTGGAGCTACTGCGCACATGACTTATGATGACTCAATGTTCCAAACGTACGAGACAAAGGTGTCGTCGGGTGTGAGTATCGGCAATGATTCCAAGTTGCAGTCTGTTGGTCACGGAAGTGTGGAGCTCGATCTGACAGTTGAAGGGTCCAAGCGTAAGTGCAAGCTAAAGCAGGTGGTACACCTGCCCAACTTACGGTACCACTTGTTGTCTGTGTCACAGATTTGTGATCTGGGCTGCACGGTAGTGTTTGACAAAGAAAAGGTATGTGTGTACAAGGGTTCAAAAGTGGTTGCCGTTGGGCGCCGCGTCAAAGACCTGTACTACCTTTGCACTGCTGCAGATCAGTTCACGGATACGGACAGTGCCCTTGTGTCAAACTTGTCTCTTTGGCATGCTCCAATGGCTCATGTGAAGGTGGAAGGCATCAAGCAGATGGCTCGAAATGGTGTTGTGTCAGGTCTGAATGTGGATGTGTCTCAGAAGGTGGATGTGTGCGGCTCTTGTGTAGTGGGCAAAGCAACCCGTGCTCCGACTCCCAAGCAAGGGGGGGAACGAGCTGAACACGTACTGGACCTGGTACACTCTGATATATCGGGTCCAGTGAACGTGAAGTCCTTGGGAGGCTCGCACTACTTTGTCACATTCATCGATGACCACAGCCGCTACTGCTTCTTATACATGCTCAAGACGAAGGATGAGGTGTTCCGGATGTTCATCAAGTGGCTCAGGTTTGTGGAGAACCAGATGGGCAGGAAAGTGTTAACCATCACCGCTCGCAAGAGTGTGTTGCGTGCATTACGCACTGACAATGGTGGTGAGTACTTGTCCAATCGGTTCTCCGAAAAGCTTGAGCAGTACGGTATTGAGCATCAGCGAACTGTGCCCTACAATCCACAGCAGAACGGGCTTGCCGAGAGGTTCAATCGCACACTCATGGACTTGGTCAGGTCAATGTTGCATCACAAGAATGTGCCAAAAAGCTTTTGGGCTGAGGCTCTGAATGTTTCTGTGTATGTGCGCAACAGAGTGACCTGCAAGGCGCTTCCGAGTGACGTGACTCCGTTTGAGCTGTGGCATGGACAGAAGCCTGATCTGAGCAATCTGCGTGTGTTTGGTAGCCGTTGCTGGTACAAGGTGGTCGATCACAAGTTGAAGAAGCTGGAAGAGCGTGCAGTGGAGGCCATCTTCATTGGGTACACTTCAGGCTCCCACGGATACAAGTTGTGGGACAGCCAGAAGAAGAAGGTGATTGTGTCACGAGATGTGAGGTTTGACGAGTGCTCTGGAACTGAAAGTGACGAGCACTCTGAAGACGAGGACTATGCGGATATCGACTTGGTCGACAAGTCGGTATCTGCTGAAGCCCCAACCTCCGACACATCCGCCGATCATTCTGAAAATGATCCTTCTGCACCAGCTTCTCATGAGAGTACCACGAATGCCAGTACGGATGAACACACGCAGATTGCTCAGATGAGGCTTCTGTCCAGCCCCTTCGTAGATCCACACGTCAGAGAAAGACGCCATCCTCGTGGTGGCGTGGTGCCAGTGCTTTCCTTACAGCCAGTGATGATACTCCTTCGTCGTACGGTGACGCAGTGTCACGTCCTGATTCCGAAGCTTGGAAGAAGGCGATGAAGAGTGAGTACGAATCATTGATGGAGCATGACACGTGGGATCTAGTGCCAAGGCCAGCAGACAGCAACGTGATTTCGTCCAAGTGGGTGTATGTACAGAAGTATGAGGCTTCGTCATCTGGTGAACCGACAGTGCGTTACAAGGCTCGTGTGGTTGCAAGAGGGTTCCTGCAGATCGAGAGTGTGGACTTCTCAGAGACTTATGCACCTGTGGTGAAGTTCACATCCATCAGAGTGATCCTGTCAGTGACTGCCGTACTAGACTTCCACTTGCACCAGATGGATGTGAAGACTGCCTTTCTGAACGGTGACCTTGACGAGACAGTGTACATGGAGCAGCCAATGGGATTCACACAGCAGGGAAAGGAGGACTTGGTGTGCCGACTGAAGAAAGCGATCTATGGGCTTAGACAAGCACCAAGACAGTGGCACGCCAAGATATACACCTTCCTTGTTGGTGAAATGCACCTCAAGCCGAATGACGCAGACGAGTGTGTCTACACCGGGATCATACTGGGTTTCTTGGTTATCATTGCTCTGTATGTTGACGACTTGCTGATTGCGAGTCCGAGCATGAAAACCGTGGAACGTGTGAAGGCAGAACTGTCAAGTCGTTTCCGCATGAAGGACCTCAAAGAAGCTCGCATGGTTCTTGGATTTGAAATCCATCGAGACAGAACCAAGCGAGAGCTGTACTTGACTCAGTCAGCGTACACGAACAAGGTCCTGGAGCGATTTGGCATGCAGCTGTCAAAACCCGTTGACACTCCTATGGAGTGCGGTGTGGACTTGTCTGTTGAGGAGGAAGTGCTCACGCATGTACCGTATCGTCAGGCGATTGGCTGCCTCATGTATCTGTCTGTGGGAACTCGTCCAGACATCTCATATGCTGTGGCTAAGCTGGCCAAGTATGTTGAGAAGCCGGGAAACACTCACTGGAAGGCGGTCAAGCGTGTTCTTCGCTACCTCAATGGCACTACCACGTTCGGGTTGACGTATGGCTCCAGCACCGATTTGCAACTGCACGGCTATGTGGACTCTGACTGGGCTGGCGATGTTGCCAACCGCAAGTCCACTAGTGGATACTTGTTCATGATGTGCGGTGGTGCTGTGTCGTGGTCTTCTCGTCAACAGGAGGTAGTTGCTCTGTCGAGTGCAGAGGCTGAGTACGTGAGCTTGTGCTCTGGCACCAAGGAGGCGATCTGGCTTAGGCGACTTTGGAACGGCATCGGCAGTGTGATTGGCATGGAAGCAGACGGGTCTGTAAAGCTGCTGGTTGAACCAACTCCCATGTATGTTGACAACCAGGGCAGCATTGACCTTGCTCGAAATGGAGTGGTGAACAGGCGAACCAAGCATATTGAAATTCGGTTCCACTTCACTCGAGAAGCTCTGCAGGCCAAGTCGATTGTGCTGTTCTACTGCCCGACGGATTCCATGGTTGCCGACATGCTGAATAAGCCGCTTGCGCGAGTGAAGCACGAGAGGTTCCGCGAAGCCGGTGGAGTGATTCACATAGAAGTTTGAAGTCAGTGACAGAGGGGGGGTGTTGGATGTTGACCCTGTGCTGTCACTGAAAACCAAAAGTGCTGGGGAGCATGGGCTGTTTTGGAGGGTGCCGTTGGAAAAGCGCATATGCGCCTCTGAGCAAACTCAACGTGAAACGGGCTTCTGATTGGCTACTGCAAATGGTCATATGCATTGTGGTTCGTACAAGTGTTGTGGCGCTAATGGGTTGTTTCCAGGGGACACGTGTGTAGCTAATACACTGGGCATGCTGTACATGATGCGCAGGGTACACACGTATGTACGTGGACATGTAGGACAGCTTCATGTGACTTCGGCACTATGGTGAAGAGTAGATGCGCTGTCAAGAGGTTTACACTGTGGTATTGTTGGTGACGTAGGACTTGGAGTGAGTTTGTGGTGACGTGTTAGTTGGTGAGCTTGTACGTAACTGTTATGGTGGCAGGTACGGATTACAGTGTGTTGGCACTATGTGAATCTGTGCATGGTCATGGTTATGTGTAAGCACGTAACTTGATGAGCACGGTTGTGCACTGTTGTGCGTTGTTGTACTTTGTTGTTGTAAGCTGTCATGATAGTGTGGCAGTGTTACCATGTTATGTTAGAAGATGATTGGTAGTATTGAGTGTCTCTAGCTAGTGGTTTAGGTATTGCTTGGAGTTGGAGTTGTGCGATGGTTGCGCAAAGTAGTTCTATATAAGCGGTGACTCGAGCGCCTCCAAGTAAATTCCGAGCCAGAGCTGGCGAACTTCCCTTCATTCCCCCATCCTTTCTTCAACCTTCCCTTTCAGCTTCAACCTCTATCAGTCCGTGTCCGTGAACTGATCTGCAGCAGTGCAAAGGTAGTACAGGTCTTTGACGCGGCGCCCAACGGCAACCACTTTTGACCCCTTGTACACACATACCTTTTCTTTGTCAAACACTACCGTGCAGCCCAGATCACAAATCTGTGACACAGACAACAAGTGGTACCGTAAGTTGGGCACGTGTACCACCTGCTTTAGCTTGCACTTACGCTTGGACCCTTCAACTGTCAGATCGAGCTCCACACTTCCGTGACCAACAGACTGCAACTTGGAATCATTGCCGATACTCACACCCGACGACACCTTTGTCTCGTACGTTTGGAACATTGAGTCATCATAAGTCATGTGCGCAGTAGCTCCAGAGTCAACAATCCAGTCACTGTTAGTGGCCTTGTCGGCACCATTTGCAATGAGGCATACAAAGTCAGAATCGCTGCCGCCCGTACCTTGCTCATCGTTGAGCGCGGTATGTACACTTGGGTGAGCAGCATCGATCTGATCCTTGTTAGCCCCATCACGTTGCTTTTTGAAACAGTTCTTCTGGATATGACCCTTTATGCCACAATAGTAACACACAACCGACTTCAATGACTTCCTACGAAACTGGCGTCCCACGAGTGCAGCATCACTACCGGACTCCTCCTTGGCACGATCACTCATACGTTGCTCTTCTTGCAATAAACGGCTCTTCACAAACTCCATAGTGAGTTGGCGATCTCCGATCGTGGTGTCAATTGCAACAATGAGGTGCTCAAAACGATCCGGAAGTCCACATAGAGCAGCCATAGCAATGTCCTCTTCTTCAACGTTGACGCCCATACTCTTGAGGTCGGAGGCCAAGTGCCGAACACGATTGATGAATTGCATGTTAGAGGTTATAGCTGGGATCGGAAAGTTGACATGAGGAAGGATGGGGGGAATGAAAGGAAGTTCGCCAGCTCTAGCTCAGATTTACTTGGAGGTGCTTGAGTCACAACCTATATAGCACTTCTTCGCTACTCCATCATGGGACTCCAACTCTGACCAACATGCAACTCACTAACCAGAGACACTCAATACTACCAATCATCTACAGACATAACATGGTAACAGTGCCAAACTGCTTACAACAGCAGTGCACAACAACGCACAACAGTGTACAACAGTGCACAACAATTCCGTACACTACTGCACAGCAGTGCACAACAATGCACAACAATGCACACCAATGTAGTAGCCATGCACGTCCCTGACAGTGTACCGACACATTTCTACAGCACACCACGAGCACTAGGGGTTTAATCGGACAGATATTATCCAAAGACGAACTGCATTCTTTCGTACAATCGGTCAGTTTGAAACAACCATTGTTACAGTTTGAGCGCAAGGCAATGCAAAAAACCAAAACAGTAATATCTCCACAGAAAGAAGTAGCTGCGTCTGAAAAAATTGTTTGCTTCAAACAAACAAACCGGTTTCAATACCTACAGTGTCAGGTGAAACATTAAATATTTTCATTCAAATAATGCTTCAATTGTAATAGATATGAATAGCACTGGTAAATACGATGCGTATTCTCAAACAGAATCAAATATGAAAAACAGGTAATTTTCAGAAACTGAATTGTTACAGCTGGTTGAAATATGTACACCGGATTTTTTCAAATTCTGGTTCATATACCTCCTACAAACTCGCCCATCCTGTCAATGAACCGGCCCGTTGGCGTGTGGCCGTTCGGCCGGGTGGATAAGGGGAGACCGGGGGTTGGGCGGGCGCCCCCGCGATGTACTCGGGTTCAAGACTCGCATTGTATTTTTTCTGAAGACCTAAATAGATTTCTCTTATTTTCCTAACTTAATATTAACAACATAATTGCCATCAATTTATAATAACTCCACCGTTTCTCAGCACCCAAAATCAACAGTTCTATCCTGCGCCTTCCAACGCCAGCATCTCTAATATTTTGTTCTACCCCTGCTTGCTCACTCACCTGTGCTCATTTTATCTCCCAGTCTGTCAAACCCATACCTTATCTACACTCTGCCGCATTGTCTTTGTCGCCCCTAGTCGCCGCCCGTCCCGCAACCTGCTGAATTCAGCGCCTCTCTCCCATGCGCGCAGCGCCAATTTGTTTGTGTCGCTGCTAATTGCAATAAAAGCGCGCTGGAGCGCGCATTTGCCGTCGCGCGCGCCCGCGTAACCGTTCTTGCGTACCGCTTCCGAGCCGTCAGCTTTTGCCGCCGCGAGGCCCCCCCTTCCCGCCACACCCCCCCAGCGCACCCTCTACCGTGTCTCCTCCCATCCCTCTTCTCCGCCCGCTCCAACAAGCGCTTGCTTCCGCTTTCTTACTTCTCCGCGCGTACCTTCCGCGCTCCCCCTCTGCGCCTGCACCCTCGTTTGCTAGCACCCCGCCGGCTACCTCCCCCGTGCAAATTTCAGCCCCGGGTTTTTCATCCCCCTCCCACCATTCTCTACACACTGCCGCATTGTGTTTGTCGCCACCCGTCCTTGCATCTACTGCATTCGGCGCGGCGCGCCTTTACCCCGCATGCGACCATTTCGGAGCGGCGCGCCTCTCGGTCGCGGTCTTCGCCCCGCTTCCGTCCCCGCGCCGGCTTTTCGGCTTTCGCTATCTGGTGCCATGTTCTACGGCAATCTTCAGGCCGAAAACCCAGTCACTGATCCGCTCTACATGCTCACTGAGAGTCACTTCGGCATGGCTCGATTCTGGATGCCATGTTTAGACACTATAAGTTGGTATGACCACGGTTGATTCCCACTTGTTTGCTGTAGCATCCGGCGAGCTTTACGAGACAATTGCACTGCCCCCCGAAGCTTCGCCGTCCGAGGCGCGGGCCAAGCTGTTCAGATACAGTCTGTACGCTCCGGCTCTGGCTTCTGAGATCATTCTCGCTGTTGGTTCATTCATCCCTTTACCTGACCCAACCGTACCTCACTCAATAACTCATTTCTGCCTTCCGGGCTTCGCTAAAGAGCTAGTCCACCTCCGTTGCTCGCCAAATCCCTTGCTTTCTGTCGCGATTACTTCGGCGCCGACCCTCCAATAAACTCATACAAACAGCTTTTCGTCGGCCCACTTGGCCTTGATCCAAACACTACCGTAACTGGAGCTGGTGGCATAGTCGTACTTTCGGGAGACTTGCTGCATACACCAAGATGTATTGACGAGGCATTTGCTGCCAGAGAGGCCATTATAGACGGTGTCGTGATGACGTACAGCGAAAGATTTCTTCGCCCCTGTCTTCTTGAAGACGACTGGCTCACAACCGGGCTGGCCGCCCATGTGTCGACTTTGGGATTGCAGACCATTTTTGGTAGGAACTGGTACACGTTCCGAATATGGGATACTATAGAGCAGCTAAGGAACGAACCATCCCTTGACCTCGCGGACTCCAATCTCGATCGAATTACACACGCTTCTCGTGCTACGATCCGCAAACACTCTCATATGACCGTTTACATGATTGCTGAAAGAATCGGCGGTGACATGTTCAAGCGAACGTCGCGTGATATTGTCGCTGCACGACCATAGAGGCTGTATCTAAAGATTGTCGCAATTCGACAAGCCCATCAAACGGCACTCTTAACTATACGCCGAAATGATGACATGGACTTGTGGGCTCGTGGCACCAAGTGATTGTTAACAAGCTGGCAACTGTATTGAGAGGCGACGAGAAACATTAGTTCAACGAAAGCTTAAGCAAGTTGCTGCTACGCAGAGAAGTCGAAGGACGGAAGCGACGTCCTCCAGCCCAATAACTTTTGCGAACTACTTCGTACACCCGAGTCCCGTGTGAAGGGCTCTATCCGGAGGCTACGGAGCAATTATCAAACCTCTGCATCAAAGCGTGTACGTGTGCTCATAGATAAACTTCATCGGATGGTCTTCTATTTTCACTGTGTGACTGGCCGTAATAAACCTAAACCGTTATCTATCCATCTTGTAAGCTTTGCGCCCATAGTTACGGCTACGAATTGTTGTGGCTATGGAATCTTACTCTGGCTACATATCATCTCGTTGTTTTGGCGTCAGTCATGTTAAGCAATAGATCGCACAGGTTAACCTTTTGAGAGCAAGAGATTCTGCCAGCCCCCGTCTGTGTTGAAAACTATCCGTGCGCTGGACACAGCAGCTCACTGGTTCTTCTGTGGGTATATGTTTTATGGTAAGAAGGTAAAGAACTCTTCGCGACCCTCGGTTCGAAGTATCTATAGTACCTTTGTACAACGCTGTGCTGGCTGGATTGTAAAAAAGAAAAAGCTCTCGTAATTTATCAGTAGCATGTTCACTGCCTCAAGATAATACTATGGGAATCTTGTTCACCTTGTACAGAGCGCGCGCAATAAACAGACACCATACAAGTTCCAAGTTCCCAAAATATTGTTTGGAAGGTTTACTAGGCGTTTCGTTAAAGAGTATTATCTACTTCTTTGCAATGGACCGAAGATACAACATATCCTCAATAACATCACTCTTAAGTCTAGACCTTTCTGCAGTCAAGATTCTATTGACAGCACTAAAATTGCGCTCACTAGTTGAAGAAGAAACTGGCGTGGCATAAATACGCAAAGCCACTTTCGAGAGATCTGGATAATGAGCTTCTTGATTAATCCAGAATCGGATTAACTTTGTGCCGTGATCTTCGTCACTAGCAGAGGTTTTCAGTGGTTTTGAAATCGACAGAGGAAATTTGCGACTCATGTACTTCTCAAAGGAATCAATATCTCCTTCGCTTGTATCGGCGACGTCAAACATATCCGACAAACAAAACGAATCCGTACCAAGTTCTTTGGGCGCAACCACGTCAGTCGCCACAATCTCATTACCCTTTTTCTCAACCTTATCATAGTTACGCAACATGCGCTTAACCAACACGCTTCCCTTGCCCCTATAAACATTACGCTTTGCTGTGTCTCTCACAAAGCTTAAAGAACGCATTCTCGGATGCAATAAACTGCCTGCGATCCACAAACTATGAATTTCGATCTGGGAGAGGAACTGCAAAACAACTTTTGCAAACTGCTGGCTCAGCACGTGTGGCATTTGAAAGTTTGGACCTTTGACCATTCCATTGCTAATTTGCTTTTGTTGCGTCTCCAGTTGCTCTAACATTGGCAGAATAAGGTGCATCGTCGGCTTGTTCTGCGCTTCTAATTGCTTTTGAACATGACATATCGGTCGAAAGCAAGTTACAATTGCTTCAAGCGCCGGGTAAACTATATCACCTTCAATGGTTGTTTCTGTAATTAAAGAATCGAATGCCTTCTTTGCTGGTTCTGAATCCTTACGGGCTATGAGGGACGCGACATTTTTGCTAGACTTCAGGAATCTCTCCACAACTCCAAACACAGTACCAAAACGTGTTTCGATTTCTTGAACTAACGCAAAACCATCTGGCAAAGCTTGATTCCAGTTGCCCTGTTTGAAGATACGTACAACTGTTTTCACGTTAAGCAGATCAGCTGCAATGACAGAATTTGAGGCCATTTCTTTCTCCATAGCATGCTTCATAACCGTATTAAGTTGATGCGATATACATCCCATCCATTTCTCTGTGTATGGAACGCGCTGACTAGAGGCGGATGCTCCCACAATACATGGCATTGTAGACGCACAATCAGTAACGAAGGTAAAGTTCTTCATGAACTCATCAAGCTCGCATCCAATTCTGGTCAAAAGAGCATGATCGAAAGCTGAACGTAACGCACTCGCAGATTCTACTCCCTTATGTTCGATAAGGAAAATGTTCCTACTCACCAACGAAAACTCTCTGGCTCTTGTCAGCAGATGTGGTGCTCCAATCTCGAAGTAATGTGCTGTGAAGTCATAGAACTTGGTTCCATTCACGTCATTTTTCAACCCGTCACTTGTGACTCCTCCACCCAGTTCAAGGACATTTTTGACAATGTTTGTGCGATAGTTGTAACGGGCGGATTGCGCTATACGACGGATTCCATCCCGAACAGTATTATTAGACGGTAGCATATCTTTGACATCCAGTTCTGCGTTGACTGGAACCGACCTTCCCGCATCAACTAATGATCTCACAAAGCCTTCCATCATTACATTTTTGTAAGCAAATGACAACGGGAGAAGCCCACATGATACGGCGTAGGCGGCGGCATCAATAATGTTTCGTTTTTGCGTTTCGCTCACTTTAACAAGAACATTGTCTTGGAACGACTTTGTTTTGAGCGAGTTGTGGAGCTTAGTGTGATTCTTCAAGAAACTGGTTCCCAGTTCAGGGTCAAATCGTTTGACGGAAGCGTGCAAAGAGCATTGGCCACTGATCAAATACGAACAAACCAGCCAACCGGCGTCTTTTTTTGTATTCAAATGACACAAAACAGCGTAGTTGTTGTAGTGCTCGGAACGCATTTTGCGAACCTTGCGCATTTCCTTCCATTCTACTAGTTCATATTCTGTCGTTTCTGCCTCCATTAGTTTGCGCACGACCTCAACAGCTGCTTCTTTGGATTCAATAGTAAGAAAGGAACGATTGGATTTGTTGGGATCGGTTCGCGATGATTTTTGGATTCTGGTGCGATCCATTTTGGATAAAGATGAATTCGGATATGGAAACGTACTGGATATTTGTGGGTAACAAGTATCGTGGGAAAGTTTGAGTCTTGTGATAAGTACTGAACTTGAAGAGTAATAATCACTTTCTTTCAATGGGAGAGCTCAAGATATCTGGTGCGAGGAGACCAAACGGATCTAAGCGGATTTTGGTAAGTACTCTGGAATGGAGTGATCTCGGATATCCGGTTAAGTATCTGAGTGGCGGGGTATGGTACTCTGTTTTGCTGCGTGAGAATGGACATTGATGTCTCAATACGTTTTCAAAATTGAAGACAAATTGTATCTTTGCTGCAAGCATTGATTAATTTTTGGGCGCTGATGGAGAGCACTTGGACACGTTTGCCTATTCGGTTATAGTTAATTTCACCCTTTCTTTGAACAACATGGACACAATCGAACGGCTAGCCGTCCGGTTAAAACTCTAACGAGCACCACACATCAACGCAGTCAACAATATGACAGCCCACCATAGTAACACCACCATGCATACACACAATGCAACACCTCACCATCATGACCAGCCATGCTTACGGAACATCACATCACACTTCACGTGTTGCTGGCACGCTGTAATCTGTACACCACACCGTAATGTGTACGTGCCAGATACCCAAGTCCCACATCATCAACAAGTACCTGTAAACCACATGACGTCAGTCACTTAGCTGCAACATGTTCCATTCATCCATACACACACATTTGCATGTAGCACAACTCAAACATGGTGTAAACTTCACAACACTGACAGTGCTGCCACCTGTACCTTGTGTGCACATACATAGCCTTCAACCCTGTACTTCATGACCACTGTACAACCTGTCATCGTTGTACCTTGTGGTCATCCCAGCTGAACGATAGCGTTCCAGTGTAGCCATAAACGTTCAACCCATACTGAGTATACCACACAGCAACGTAGTATACCAAACAGAACAACATCAATCTCGGTTTCACGTATCAAGGTACCATTCTAGACTCCACACATCTCAACTGCTTGATGTCAGTGACAGCATGACTTCCAACATTGATTCGGTTCAGAAGAGTCTTCGTCTGTGTTCTGCAAAGTGGAATATAGTCTGTTCGCTTTGGAAACTAAGCTAGTTTTGGGTCTATTTGGGGCGCGCGAGGGGGTAGCAGAGGCTGGCACTCAAAAAATCAAGAAATTTTGGAATATTAAATTCCATCTCGCGCAGTTTAGTTCTTGGGTCCCCTAGTTTTTGTAGAGGTTCTACTTCGCCGCACCACCCCATTCACTCTTTTCCGCGACCCTCTCTCAAAACTGCACTCGTGCTAGTTTGCGTTGCCATTTTCTCCCATGTTGCAATGCCAATCGCAACTCATCCCACCTCAATCATCCCATCACTTCTTCCCAGTCCACACCACCCCCGCTATTTACCCATTTCTCGCCCATCACGCGTTCATTTTGTAGAAGTCAGGTGCCCAACTCTCCCCCTTCTCGTATACCCGCCTCGCCCCAAAACGGCTTCAAATCCCTCCCATCCTTCTCTCCTCCTGTCCCCTCAGAATCCCCTTCGCAGTCCGCGCTACCTCCGCCGCACTCCTAAACCCAGTCACCACCGGAGCTCCCACTCCCTCCCGCGGCACCTCCTCCTCCACCTTCTTCATCTCCTTACGCCTCTTCTTCAGACGGCTCTTCCCATCCCCAACCCCACCACCCTTTGTCTTCGGTGTCACAGGAGACCCCTTCTGCACCGCCACCCTTCCCACACTTCCCTTCTCCGTCTTTCCCTCCACACCTCCTTTCACCGTCTCCTCTTCCACCAATCTTTGCCTCTTGCACAGCTCCTTCACCTCCTTCTCCAGCACGTCCAACCTCTCGTTCAGAACCCTATTCTCCTCCCGCAACTCTCCAACCTCCCTTCCCGCACACTCCACTATCCCATACACATGATTTCTCATCTCCACTCCCAATACCGACAACGAATTCCGCAGGCTCGAAATCGCCTCAACCGAAACACCACTACCACCCCCACTCAGCACCACACCGCCCATTTCCGATACAATCTCCACAATTCCATCTTCCAGTTGCTCCTTCATCACCAACCCCAACATCCCCACCCTCGCCTTCATCTCCCCCACAAACGGCATCTCCCTGTCACCCTCTCCGCCCCCACTCTCTATCTGGTCTCCAACCTCTAACTGACTCAGATGCACCGCACCCCTTCTCTCCATTGCGACCCCCTCCACCTCCAATTCTACCCCCTTCTCCACCTCATCACCATCCCCTCTCCTCGCCTCACACTTCTTTCCTTCATCGGCCACTTCCTTCTTCTGCGACATCCGACCAGCCGCCGTAATCACGTCCTCTTCCCGCTTTGGTGACGGCGTCTGCGGTACCTCCTCCCTCTCCAACAGCGCCAACAGCTCCTCATCCTTCACGTATCCGTTCGACATCTTCAGAAAAAGAAGTAGTAGTTGGATCGAAGTTTCCGCTGCGATACAGTGCAATCGAGCTAAACTGTGCTGTCCACCCCCACTGTCCAACCACACGGGCTATATCCAGCACCATGATTGTCCCTGTTTCGCTCATCCCATTTCCCGCCAAAACATCTACTGTACACCTCCGCACCTTCCAATATTTAAGCGCCATCTCTCTGTCCTCTCTTCACATAGTCCCCACCCACCTCGCCTCGACCGGCGATATTTTTCTCTTCCACCATAACCTCACTCGATGGTTATAGCAAAACAGGAAGATATTGCCAGTGGAGGCAAGCTAGGGACTAGTGATTGTACTTAGAGTTGCTCACCCTCTGTCTCGACTGGGGGCATGTTCTTCTTCCGTCACATCCTTTGTGGGTTGTGACAAAAAAAGAATATGTCACCACTCGACACCGGATGGGTAACAATGGTAGCACGTAGAGTAGTTCATCCTCCCTCTCAGCGTCCACTGGGGATATATTTATGTTCTCTCACATCCTTTCCCGGTTGTGATACAAGAGAAATACATCTCCAATGGACACGGAGAATATAGTCGTGATAACACGTAAAGGTAACAATGTAATAAACAATAAATTTATGCTACTATCTCTAACCAACCTTTCGAAAACCAGCTATGACATGAGCTGGGTTACTCGAGCCAAAGATGGCAGATCCTGCAACTGAAATGTTTGCACCGGCCTTCACTACTCCTTTCACAGTACTCAGTCCAATACCTCCATCCACCTGTATCCCTATTCTTGGGTACAACTCCCTTGCATGTCGCACCTTGTCAAGAACACCCTCCATAAACGCCTGTCCTCCAAACCCTGGCTCCACCGTCATCAACAATAACATGTCTACAACTCCTTCGTTCATAAGTGCTTCTACGACCTTTATAGACGTATTCGGGCGCAATCCAACTCCATCCTTTTAATTATGGCAATCCAAGTGAAGCTATAGAACCCGTTCACGTCATTTATGAAGCCAAAATGGCTCCTTTCATCCTGTATTCAAGCTCCCCGTAACTCGTACTTTACAACTACTTTACAACTCAGGTTCGAAATCAGTTTCATTCATTGCACACTTTCTACTCTTCCACCTACCTTTCATAAAACATCATCACACTTTGTGGCTTGTCGTCTCATACAAGCCCTATCATTCATTCAGTACAATCACATATCATACATTTCGCTCACTTTCACAAAGTGAACCATGTTCCCGTTCTGCGCTTCCCAACCGTTTGTACTTAAGTATCACTCTTTACCCCAGCAGTTCTCCGCCCCATCTTCCATTTCTATCGTCACACAAAAACATTCGAACACTTGCAATGAACTCCCAGTCCGACATGCCTCCGACTCCGCCTCCGAGTCCCAGATACTCTGACGTCCCTCAGGCCTCATCTCCCGCCCGAAGGACTCGGGCCGTTATTGTTGGAAGGGGGCGTATAGGTACCATGCTGGCGAACGAAGAAGATATGGTCATTTCCGCACACGAATTCTACAGCATGGCTGCTACCTCTCATCTTTCTGATGTACAGATACTAGTTTGTGGAAGAACGAACACCCTGGAGACCGTAATTCAGGCTTGCCCTTATTCGCTGAGAGAGAATATCGTTTTCTTCCAGAATGGAGACATCATACCATTGGTTTCGAAGCTCGGTGTGGACAAATGTTCAAAAGTTGTCTTATACGTTGGTGTCCCCTCAAGAAACGCAGCTCCGCAGGATGGTGTCACTCCTCAAAGTCCGGATGGTCTCACTGTCGTAACAGGAAAGTGGGCCTCCAACGTTGCAGACAGGTTTAGGTCTATGGGTCTCACTTGCGGGGTTGTCGACGAAGACACATTTCTCGTAAGCTATTATGAGAAGCTCGTGTGGCTATCAGCGTTGAACATCGTCGGGGCCTCAAGAGGTTTCATTCCTATGGACGTAGTCGCTACGGAGTGCAGTACGGTTGTGCTCACAATAATGAAAGAGCTGTTGAAGATAGTTTCGCTTAAGACAGGTACTACTTTCAACCTGGAAGAGACCGTTGGGCGACTTCTTGCATATGGGCAAACTCTCGTTGGCTTCCCTACTTCTTTCTCCGACTTTCAGTTTAGGAACGCGTACTTCTACGACTTTTCTCGCCAAGAAAGAAACATTGTAGGCGGTGACCCCGCTCCTTTTCATACAAACTACGTCAACGTTGTTAAGGAAAAGTTATCCCCCTCCCCATTCCCCCAGCTTTGAGGTTAGAAAACATGACTTTTCGGTGTTGTAAACCTTTTAGAGATAGTTAAACATAAAAGTTACTTTATCGAAATGACCTGTTCCCTAACTTCACGTACAATGGACTGTCGAAGTGAAAACCGGAAGTTATCCACAATTTCGCAACTTTTATCGCCGGGATAGATAACAAACGCATCCATCTTCTGCAACAGGTCTCCAATAGCAGAATCCACTTCTTCTCTCCACTGCCACAGTTTGTTGTACACGAAATTGGAATTGAGGTTCACCTTTGGTACCTTCTGACGAATTCGTCTGTACGTCTTGCTCCGAGTAGGTGTCCCTTGTGTTCCAGACCGCTCGCCAGAAACACTTGAACGTGCCATTCTTGCGGACAGAAGCACAACGTCATCGTCCTGCTGCTCCGCAGTTTCTGGTGCAGTTTGGGGTACAGATGGACCAGCTCCTTGTGCGGATTGCGCATCCGCGTCTGGAAGAGGACCTTTTATGATCTCATCTTCCTCCTCTTGCACAGCCGTCCCCTGCTGAACCGTCTGTTTTGACGCAGAAGATCCCCTTGTGTCGACGGTTTGATTCATCGCAGGAGAAGCCCTTTTCGACGCAAGGGGCTTCGTAACGGAGGTAGACTTTGTTTGACCTGTCCGCTTCGTAGCTGGGGATGCTCTCGTCTTCATAGACTGCTTCGTAACAGACGACGGACCTGCCCGTGGAGGTGCTACTGATGCGCTACCTCTCGGTGTTGATGAACTTCGAATTGGCTCCGTGCGGCTTGTCGGCGTCATCACCTCACTCATAGCGCTCACCGTTCCTCGCTTCGACGCCGGAATGCTGGCTGCCACCGGTTCCATCATTTTCCCATCCCAAGGAGCGGCCGTCCGGAGATCCTGGATATATTGTGGAAGATCCAGGCCCTCCGCCCGGTAAGGGTAGAACGTCTGACCGCTTCGACTGATGAGAATATTATGAACCATCACAAGACCTGGGTCCAATTGCTTCCCGAGCAACTCGCGGCGTAGAACACTTCCAATTCCATGCAAAAACGCTTACCCCACTATCACCTTTCCTTCATTCTCAATATCCATCTGCAGAGAAACCCGCATTCCACCTTGCAATAATCGAGTGCTCCGCCGAGTGCGAGGAGTCACGCTTTGCGTACGCTTTCGAACACGAGTTGGCTTCATGTTGAACAGCTATTGCAGTGAAAGGTGTATATCAACAATACGTTCGCTCTGGACGATACAAGAACGGATGCGAGCCTTTTAAATGGCGATTTACGCTGGGCACCCCCGCTTTCGGCAGCTCCTCCCAGCGCACTGCCAGTCTCGTCCGTGTCCTGTCCGTGGCCGCTCGCACACTGATTGTACGCTTTAGAGTCGTGGAGTTCGCGCAATGATGACTCACGCGAGCAATGGTCGGGCTCTCTAATCATGCTCTTCAAATGCTTTGCATAGTAGTCAAGAGAACACTCATTTACTTCCATGTACAGCCTACTCCCGCGAATACACGTGGACAGCGGCGCCAACGTACCGGCGGCCGGGTGTAGCGAAATCACTGCGGGGCGGCGTGTTTTGGGAGGTCCCGGGAAGGCGCCGAAATGTGGCCAAAACGTGCCCGCGAGCGGGGAGGGGTCGGTCGTGTTAGGGTAGCTACCCTAACACGACCGGACCCCCCCGCCCGCGGGCATATAATCGCACATTTTTCAAAAAATCGTCCAAAACGTGCCCGCGGGCGGGGGGGTCCGGTCGTGTTAGGGTAGCTACCCTAACACGACCGACCCCCCGCGCCCGCGGGCATAAAATCGCACATTTTTCAAAAAATCGTCCAAAACGTGCCCGCGGGCATAAAATCGCACATTTTTCAAAAAATCGTCCAAAACGTGCCCGCGGGCGGGGGGATCCGGTCGTGTTAGGGTAGCTACCCTAACACGACCGACCCCCCGCGCCCGCGGGCATAAAATCGCACATTTTTCAAAAAATCGTCCAAAACGTGCCAGTAGGCCGGGGGGTCCGGTCGTGTTAGGGTAGCTACCCTAACACGACCGACCCCCCCTGCCCGCGGGCATAAAATCGCACATTTTTCAAAAAATCATTCAAAACGTGCTCGCGGGCGGGGGGGTCCGGTCCTGTTAGGGCAGCTACCCTAACACGACTGACCCCCCCGCCCGCGGGCAAAAAATCGCACATTTTTCAAAAAATCGTCCAAAACGTGCACGCGGGCGGGGGGGTTCGGTCGTGTTAGGTTAGCTACCCTAACACGACCGACCCCCCTCCGCCCGCGGGCATAATATCGCACATTTTTCAAAACATCGCCCAAAACGTGCCCGCGGGCGGGGGGGTCCGGTCGTGGTAGGGTAGCTACCCTAACACGACCGACCCCCTCCGCCCGCGGGCACGTTCTGGCCACATTTTGGCACCCTCCGGAGACCTTCGAAAGCACTCCTCCCGGCTCTTCTGGCAGTGATTTCGCTGCACACGCCGTGCACACATATCAAACTAGAGAAAACTAGCGCTTCACACCCACTTGATCCGCGACTTTTAGCACAGTACGCGACCTTTGCAATAGCTCCGAATCGCGACGTGGCCGACATCAGAGCGACTACCTGGGCAACCCAAGTCTCTGAATCTTCTCCGCTTACCAATACAGTGGAAAACTTTCGCATTCTACTGGGACCAAATGCTGGAGAAGCGAAGACACGTTGAATGATGGGGTATTTGGGTCGTCCCAGCTTAAGTGCCTTAGAAGACGAATCGAAGTGTTCAAGAGTCGGAACGAAACCGCCTTTCACGAGGGCCGAATTCACCAGAGTTATCCTTGTCTTTTCTGGGAAGTATGTAATAGAGTGCTCATCCAGTGTTTCTTTCACGAGACTGAGGAAAGGAGGAAGGGCCTGTTCACCAATCTGATCAAGAATCGACCTTGTGTCCGTACTTGAGAACATCTCTCTAACAGCAGTCCATGTTTTTGAACTGGACATACTTGAAACACGATGTTGAAGAGCTCGTAAAGTGAAAGAACGCCCTCTCATTGCAAACCGAGGAAGCTGTGTGGAAGTTCCTGGTAAACCTGGATTACGCTGGTAAGGAGTATTGCCATTCCATTGCTTTCTAACATGTCCGTGCTCAATGGAGCGAATAGTCTCCTCCACAGCCGTTGCTGTTCTTCTGGACGTCTTTTTGTAGTGTCTCTTAAATAGCAGGTGTGCATGTTCGTATATGCCTGCGTCGTAGTACTTGATACTTCCCAGACGGCGAATATCGTCCACGAGATGATCGAGAAGATGAAACTTCAGAGTTCCCAGTCTGGAGGGATGAAAATCCGCCAGAGTCTTTGTTGCGGAACGCTTGAAGGCTTCAATCTCCGAACTAAGACACAGGAGAGAGCTTTCAGTCCAATACGGGTCACGATTATATCTGAATAAGGTCGAAAGCAAGTCCGAGTACTGAGAGAAAACGGTTGTGATTGGGGCAACGTCCTGTTCTCCACAGCATATGTCGAAGAATGCTCCTATGAAGGGAAAGACCATGTCAAGTGCTTTGTAGTTTTTGGCCTCCAGCATTCCACGGAGACCGTCTTTCGTGAAGATACCATTCAAAGATTTGCCTTTCTCCTGCGTGGAGAAATCGATATGTAAACCTTTGGCAGGAGAATCGCGTTCTATGGCAGCTAGAATTGCGTTTGCATGGTTGAGGAGTTGGGTGCGTATCGTTCGAAATGAACGCGATGCAGATGTTCCTATTGTGGTGCACAGGGTGTCTGACTGCAGTCTCTCGATTGTGGCCGTTTTTATCAACTTTGAGATGCCGAGATGCAAGTTTTGTAATGGTTCGAATGAGAACAGACTGTATGGAGACAATCCCGGGAGCATTCAAAGGCTTACGGAAGTTTCGAGGAACGAAGGAATGAGAGATATGGAATTTGAACGCATCAGAGTATCCGCTTGAGATCTCCTCTCCCTCGCACGACGTGGACGTCTTTCCGCCTCGTCTTTTTGTGCATGTTGCAAGATAGCTGTGTATGTCTTTCGGATGCTTTTCGTGTGCTTTTGAGAACGTCCGTTGAATGAGGTGGGAATAGGACTGCATAAAGATGAGCGAGGGGCTTTGCATCTATGACACGGGCTTTCTGTTTTGGTCCGATGAAGAATGGACAGAATGTCCTTAGCCTCAGGAATATCCGCACAATAACATGCAAGCAGAGGATGGCACACTCGACTTAGTTTGTCTTCGCCGATGAACTGAAAACCTTTCTGCGTGAGATTTAGAATGGGCTCCAGGACTTGACGAAGAGATTCTTGAAGGATTTGCATCCTGGACTCGCGTAGAGACTTGCTAGAAACGAATGGCATTGCGTCTGCTTCAGATGCGGAAACCTCGATCAGTGTGGTCGGAAAGTATGCCACTACTGTGAGGTCATCACGGATACACTTACGGCGAAGCTCGTCGGAGAAGTTGAGAAATATGAGGTAAAGAGGATAGGCGGTAACCGATGTTTGCTTTAGAGTTGTTGAAGACTTATCGGTGTATACCTGCAGAAGACCTACGAAAGATTCACTGTAACTTATTTCTTGGGAGTACCACACTATTCTACTATCCAAAGAGCCCATGACCATTTCCTTAAGTTTTGAGGTGGCGTCTCTTGCGAGAGAGCCGGACATGGGGTGAGATATTTTCGTGGAGTGGGTCTGAGGTATAAGGTGGAAGAATGTGTTTTCGTTGTTAGCCAACTGGAGCTGTTTCACAAGTGTCTGAACGGGGTCTCTCGTGTAGAGGGTGGCGCTGAACTTACATCCTTCTGGCGAGACAATTCTTCGATTGAAACCGTCCTTTGAGGCGTATCGTTCGAAAATGGCGTTCTTCAGTTCTGTACAGCGCTTGGAACTTGTTATGGTCTCGTTGAATCGCTTTTGCGAGAATCGCGGGTCCCGAAGTAACCCAATTAGCTCGTCCGCCTCACGATGACCAAGGTTGGAAGCTACTGAAGCCAGACAAACCGTGAGATAATCCATATGCAAATCACCAAGGGCCTCCTCAGAAGGCACTGGGCGGGAACTGCTTCCGTGTTCTCGCTCTAATGACGCGGGACCCGGGGAAGGAGAAACACAATGCGAAGTGTCCGGAATAGGAGGGGCGCACGGAGTGGGGTCGACGATGTCCTCGGACACCGGAGGCTCGGGAAGGCGACAAGGGGCAGTGACCGTTTCGGAAGATGCGGGCGCGGGCGCGGAAAGCTTGAGACGCTTGCTTCTCCGAATGGGCCGCCTATTGTCGTCTTCCAGCGCTGCTTTCAGACGAAACGGGCAATGGTTGACATGCTGTTGAAGAGATAAGACTCCTCGGCGAGTAACGAAGGGGCACCCACGCTTCTTATGTGTACAGTAGTAGACCATGGGAAGAAGAAATGAACAAGAAACGACGACAAAGACTGCAAGGGAAGGGCGTCCGAAGGGAGAAGGAGGTCGAGCGACAGTCAATATCGACGTCTTGCTCAGAACGGAGAATATATTTTGAGTTTAAATCACGTGCTTTCGTTCAAAAAAGAACGTAGGTACACGTCGACCTCAACACAAGGGTGTACTTCTCGTATTATCTACCACTGGTTATAAACCTGTAGTTTCCCAACGTTGTACGCTGTACACTTGTCCAATCTCGCACAGAAAAATAAATCTCTTCCCTCCGCCGCCGCCGCCCGCCCGTCCGACGTCCGACCTTTTGTTACCGTCGTGATCCGTGCCATCCTCGCGTTCTACTCCGCTCCGTCGTACGTTTTTCCGCCCTCGCACTCGCTACGAAGTGCGAGGGCGGAAAAAAGTACGACGGATTACGAAGTAGCGTGCTGAGAATGGATTCCATTAAGCGGACATGAAGCGTACCTCATTCTTTTTCTCCGCCCTCGTCGGACGTCTCCATAAAGCGGACAGCATCCGTATCTCACGGATGTATTCCGTGCAGTCTTTTCGTACGTGCTTCCATTTCCTTCTACGTATCTTTGTTCTAAACTAACCAATCCTCACCACGTCTCTTCGCGCTCTGCGACATGTACACGGCAAGAAAACGGCTTTGGGTTACTTTTGCGAGTTACTAGGTCCCTCGACTTTTCTAGCGCAACGTTTCTGTTTTGCTCTTATCAATGGTACGTTCTATCGCATTTCAACTGTATCCAACGGAGCATTGACTAACATATGGATACTTTCTGCTTGCGTATACAGGTAAACGACCAATTTCATTTCGTCTCTCAAGATCGATCTCTGGCTGTTCGGGATACGCGATTCTGGTACTTGGTTGGGACATAGGCTGCTCTTTCGTTTATCGCATCTTGAGGTATGTTTGCTGCATGGGCATTCTTGGTGTCCTTGGTTGTGAGTTCTCGCTTCGACACCTTTCGCGCTTTACGATGATGGTGGGCTGGTAATCTAACCGATCCCTTTCCTTCTTCTTTTTCATTTTGCGAGTTACTAGGTCCCTCGACTTTTCTAGCGCAACGTTTCTGTTTTGCTTTATCAATGGTACGTTCCATCGCATTTCAAATGTATCCAACGGATCATTGACTAACTTATGGATACTTTCTGCTTGCGTATACAGGTAAATGACTTTTGATGCGGACGTAGCTCACGAGTTGCAGGTGCAGGTTCCTCAAGTAGGGAACCATGCATCTGGACATGGTTCCCTACATGAGGAACGGAGAGGATGAGGCGCTTCGCGCCTCATCCTCTCGGAGTGCGTATTTGTTCTACCGATACAGCCGATGGTGGACGTGCAGTCTGCGGCATCTGCCGCAGATTGCGCCTACACCCGCTCTATCATGGGGATATGGTACATGTAATATAGCGAAGTAGTGGTTAGCAAAAGCAGTCGATAGAAGAATAGATACGAATAAAACGGTATGATTTCATAATGGGCATCATCTGTACTAGCACTAGTATTCCATGCGTTGCAGGGTATCATTCCGCAGAAGGTATCGTGTAATGTGCACCTTAATGGAAACTGAACCTAGACTTCGCGAAATACAGTTCAGGTAGCCCTCGACTAAAGAACTAGCACGAGTGGAAAACCCACCAGTATTTACTGCACAGCGATTCTGGACGACCCAAGCAATTATCTGCAAATTTTGAAATAATTGATCTCGATATTTTTTCAAAAAATTTACTGGACGACCCTTGCCACTTTCTGGACGACCCTCGCCAAAAACTAGCATCTGCAAGAGACAGACGTTGCGTTGGAACACATTGCAGATGGCCTTCCATGCGTCAGCAGCAGTGTCAATGTCACGAATGTGATCCAAGTGCTCGTCGGCAAGCGTGAGTCCAATGATCGCTCTAGCCCTTTCGTCTCGGATTTGCCATTTCGCCAGTTCCTCTTCATCGGTGGATGCAGAAGTGGTGAGATGGTTCTTGAGGTCTTTCAGTGCAAGTACGTACTGAATCTTTTGCTTCCATGTGTGGAAGTTATCCTCACCCAACTTCTCGATCTTGAGCCCACTAAACGAATCCATGTTGTCAGAAGGAAACAGCGGAGCAAATCAAATACGGCGCCGGCAAGTAGACAGCAACCGCAAACAACGAAAGTAAACAACGACAGCAAACAACAGCAGTAAACAACAGCAGCAAACAACAGCAGCAAACAACAACAACTGCAAACAACAACAACGGCAAACAACAACAACAACAACAACAAAAACTTCAATAGTCGGGACCACTGGCAGGAACTAAATTCCCAGTATCCTAGGGGATCGGACCACTGACCCCCGGAGACCCTCCGGGTAGGAAACGACTTCTGCAGTCTACCTCTTCCTGCGTTCCAGGAGAAGGCGCGTTGCTCTCTACGAGGCGTCCAAAGGATGGTTAATGACCAAAGATATGTCTTCACCACTTAACCCAATCTGGCCTCTTGCAAGAACTTGCGCGACCTCGAAACTGCAGCTACTATGACAAACCAAGGTACGCTACTAACGAGCAGACAATAATGCCGACAGGCGGCCTGATCCTGAAAAGGTCAGCCTTCGGTACGTCGCCTCCCCGCTCAACCGAGGTTGCACAGATCAAAAGCTCGTTTCGGTTTGCCTTCACCACAGATCAAGAACCCGACACAAAGTCAGGTCAACAACAACAAAGGTGAGCCACCCAAGTCCAACAGTGCGTCACGGCACCCCGTCCACTTCAGCACTCGCGGTACTACCAGGTCTTCCGAACGACACCATTATCCGCCCCGAAGGACGGGTGGGATCCCGCTAGACAGCACGTCCGCTTTGGTTGAAGCCGCCAGACTAACGTCCCCGATTGCTCGGATCAACCGCTTGTCGCTGACGTAACTGTTATGGTGTGGTGTAGGGATTACAGTGTGTTGGCACTATGTGAATCTGTGCATGGTGATGGTTATGTGTATGCACGTAAGTTGTTGTGCACTGTTGTGCACTGTTGTGCTTTGTTGTTGTAAGCTGCCATGATAGTGTGGGAGTGTTACCATGTTATGTTAGGCAATGATTGGTAGTATTGAGTGTCTCTAGCTAGTGGTTTAGGTATTGCTTGGAGTTGGAGGTTTGCGATGGTTGCGCAAAGTAGTTCTATATAAGCGGTGACTCGAGCACTTCCAAGTAAATTCCGAGCAAGAGCTGGCGAACTTCCTTTCATTCCCCCCATCCTTCCTCATGTCAACTTTCCGATCCCAGCTATAACCTCTAACAGTCACGAGATGTGAGGTTTGACGAGTGCTCTGGAACTGAAAGTGACGAGCACTCTTGTTGGATGTTGACCCTGTGCTGTCACTGAAAACCAAAAGTGCTGGGGAGCATGGGCTGTTTTGGAGGGTGCCGTTGGAAAAGCGCATATGCGCCTCTGAGCAAACTCAACGTGAAACGGGCTTCTGATTGGCTACTGCAAATGGTCATATGCATTGTGGTTCGTACAAGTGTTGTGGCGCTAATGGGTTGTTTCCAGGGGACACGTGTGTAGCTAATACACTGGGCATGCTGTACATGATGCGCAGGGTACACACGTATGTACGTGGACATGTAGGACAGCTTCATGTGACTTCGGCACTATGGTGAAGAGTAGATGCGCTGTCAAGAGGTTTACACTGTGGTATTGTTGGTGACGTAGGACTTGGAGTGAGTTTGTGGTGACGTGTTAGTTGGTGAGCTTGTACGTAACTGTTATGGTGGCAGGTACGGATTACAGTGTGTTGGCACTATGTGAATCTGTGCATGGTCATGGTTATGTGTAAGCACCTAACTTGATGAGCACGGTTGTGCACTGTTGTGCGTCGTTGTACTTTGTTGTTGTAAGCTGTCATGATAGTGTGGCAGTGTTACCATGTTATGTTAGAAGATGATTGGTAGTATTGAGTGTCTCTAGCTAGTGGTTTAGGTATTGCTTGGAGTTGGAGTTGTGCGATGGTTGCGCAAAGTAGTTCTATATAAGCGGTGACTCGAGCGCCTCCAAGTAAATTCCGAGCCAGAGCTGGCGAACTTCCCTTCATTCCCCCATCCTTTCTTCAACCTTCCCTTTCAGCTTCAACCTCTATCAGGTTATGGGCCCAGCCCCGCTGACCTCTGCCGTTATCGTTCCCTCTCGCCGCTGATTCTCGCCGCTCTCCCTCACCGCCGTTCATCCGCTTCGCTGTTTTCCCTTTCGTTCCCTTCTCCGTTGCGTCGGGTGTGTTGACCGTATCGTTGGTCGGTGTTGACTTTCTTCTTTCGGTCGTTCGTTCCTCCCTGAGGGCGTTTTGTTGGTGGTGGTTCGACGTTGACTTTCTATCGTGATTGTGTTTGGGCGCTCGTTGTTGCCCGTGTTGTCGATCGCTATCCGCTTCGTTTGGTCTCCCTCTGTTATTATTGTTGGGATCCCCACGTCGTCTTTGTGGGTTCTGATCCGAGAGGTTGAGGACCTTGTGTTGTTGAAGTCTGTGCACTTGTGTGTTGTGCTCAGCATTCGTTTCTGTTGAAGTCCGTGCACTGCGTGTGTGCTCGGCAGGTGTGGTGATCACTTGAGTTTCGGTGCGACGAGCGGTTGATCCGAGCAATCGGGGACGTTAGTCTGGCGGCTTGAACCAAAGCATTTGTTCCGTCTTGCGAGTTTCCCACCGGTCCTTAGTGGCAGATAACGGTGTCGGTCGAAAGACCTGGTATTCTTCGCGGGGGCATTTGTGGACGGGGTGCCGTGACGTACTGCACTGGACAGGAGGTGGTCCACCTTTATTGTTGCTGACCTGACTTTGTGTTGGGTTCTTGATCTGTGGCGAAGGCAAACTGAAACGAGCTTTTGATCCGTACTGCTTCGGTGGTGCGGGGAGGCGACGTGTCGTAGGCTGACCACCTTTTTAGGATCAGGCCGCTTGTGAACTTCATTGTTTGCTTGCTAGAAGCGTACCTCGGTTTGTCATAGTACCTGCAGTTTCAGGGTCGCGCAAGTTCTTGCAAGAGACCAGAGAGGGTTTTACTTGGTGAAGGCATATCTTCGGTCATTAACCATCCTCTGGAAGTCTCGTAGAGAGCGACGCACCTTCTCCTAGAACGCAGGAGGAGGTAGACTGCAGAAGTCGTTTCTTACCCGGAGAGTCTCCGGGGGTCAGGGGTCCGACTCCCTAGGGTACCAGGAATCTTAGTTCCTTTTGCACCCGACTATTCATCTTTATTGTTGTTGTTGTTTGTTGTTATTGTTGTTGGTTGTTATTGTTGTTTGTTGTTGTTTGTTGTTGTTGTTTGCTGTTGTTGTTTACCGCTGTCGTTTGCTATTGCCGCCTGTCTGCCACCGCATTATCTGGTTCGCTGCAGTTCCTCTCTTACATCATGGACTCGTTTAGTGGGCTCAAGATCGAGAAGTTGGGTGAGGATAACTTCCATACTTGGAAGCAGAAGATTCAGTATGTACTTGCACTGAAAGACCTCAAGAACCATCTCACCACTTCTGCACCCACGGATGAAGAGGAACTGGTAAAGTGGCAAATCCGCGACGAAAGGGCCAGAGCTATCATTGGACTCACGCTTGCCGACGAGCACTTGGATCACATTCGAGACATCGAGACTGCTGCTGACGCATGGAAGGCCATTTGCAATGTGTTTCAACGTAAGACTCTTCTTAACCGAATCAACGCCAGACGTGCCTTCTACTCTGTCAAGATGCGCGAGGACGAGAAGATGTTGCAATTCATCAATCGTGTTCGGCACTTGGCCTCCGACCTCAAGAGTATGGACGTCAACGTTGAAGAAGAGGACATTGCTATGGCTGCTCTATGTGGACTTCCGGATCGTTTTGAGCACCTCATTGTTGCAATTGACACCACGATCGGAGATCGCCAACTCACTATGGAGTTTGTGAAGAGCCGTCTATTGCAAGAAGAACAACGTATGAGTGATCGTGCCAAGGAGGAGTCCGGTGGTGATGCTGCACTCTTGGGACGCCAGTTTCGTAGGAAGTCATTGAAGTCGGTTGTGTGTTACTATTGTGGCATAAAGGGTCATATCCAGAAGAACTGTTTCAAAAAGCAACGTGATGGGGCTAAGAAGGATCAGATCGATGCTGCGAATGGTGCCGACAAGGCCACTAACAGTGACTGGATTGTTGACTCTGGAGCTACTGCACACATGACTTATGATGACTCAATGTTCCAAACGTACGAGACAAAGGTGTCGTCGGGTGTGAGTATCGGCAATGATTCCAAGTTGCAGTCTGTTGGTCACGGAAGTGTGGAGCTCGATCTGACAGTTGAAGGGTCCAAGCGTAAGTGCAAGCTAAAGCAGGTGGTACACGTGCCCAACTTACGGTACCACTTGTTGTCTGTGTCACAGATTTGTGATCTGGGCTGCACGGTAGTGTTTGACAAAGAAAAGGTATGGGTGTACAAGGGGTCAAAAGTGGTTGCCGTTGGGCGCCGCGTCAAAGACCTGTACTACCTTTGCACTGCTGCAGATCAGTTCACGGACACGGACAGTGCGCTTGTGTCAGACTTGTCTCTTTGGCATGCTCGAATGGCTCATGTGAAGGTGGAAGGCATCAAGCAGATGGCTCGAAACGGTGTTGTGTCAGGTCTGAATGTGGATGTCGCTCAGAAGGTGGATGTGTGCGGCTCATGTGTAGTGGGCAAAGCAACCCGTGCTCCGACTCCCAAGCAAGGGGGGGAACGAGCTGAACACGTACTGGACCTGGTACACTCTGATATATCGGGTCCAGTGAACGTGAGGTCCTTGGGAGGCTCGCACTACTTTGTCACATTCATCGATGACCACAGCCGCTACTGCTTCTTATACATGCTCAAGACGAAGGATGAGGTGTTCCGGATGTTCATCAAGTGGCTCAGGTTTGTGGAGAACCAGATGGGCAGGAAAGTGTTAACCATCACCGCTCGCAAGAGTGTGTTGCGTGCATTACGCACTGACAATGGTGGTGAGTACTTGTCCAATCGGTTCTCCGAAAAGCTTGAGCAGTACGGTATTGAGCATCAGCGAACTGTGCCCTACAATCCACAGCAGAACGGGCTTGCCGAGAGGTTCAATCGCACACTCATGGACTTGGTCAGGTCAATGTTGCATCACAAGAATGTGCCAAAAAGCTTTTGGGCTGAGGCTCTGAATGTTTCTGTGTATGTGCGCAACAGAGTGACCTGCAAGGCGCTTCCGAGTGACGTGACTCCGTTTGAGCTGTGGCATGGACAGAAGCCTGATCTGAGCAATCTGCGTGTGTTTGGTAGCCGTTGCTGGTACAAGGTGGTCGATCACAAGTTGAAGAAGCTGGAAGAGCGTGCAGTGGAGGCCATCTTCATTGGGTACACTTCAGGCTCCCACGGAAACAAGTTGTGGGACAGCCAGAAGAAGAAGGTGATTGTGTCACGAGATGTGAGGTTTGACGAGTGCTCTGGAACTGAAAGTGACGAGCACTCTGAAGACGAGGACTATGCGGATATCGACTTGGTCGACAAGTCGGTATCTGCTGAAGCCCCAACCTCCGACACATCCGCCGATCATTCTGAAGATGATCCTTCTGCACCAGCTTCTCATGAGAGTACCACGAATGCCAGTACGGATGAAGACATCACACCAGTTCCACAAGATGAGCCGGAAGTGACAGAGACGCAGCCCCTTCGTAGATCCACACGTCAGAGAAAGACGCCATCCTCGTGGTGGCGTGGTGCCAGTGCTTTCCTTACAGCCAGTGATGATACTCCTTCGTCGTACGGTGACGCAGTGTCACGTCCTGATTCCGAAGCTTGGAAGAAGGCGATGAAGAGTGAGTACGAGTCATTGATGGAGCATGACACGTGGGATCTAGTGCCAAGGCCAGCAGACAGCAACGTGATTTCGTCCAAGTGGGTGTATGTACAGAAGTATGAGGCTTCGTCATCTGGTGAACCGACAGTGCGTTACAAGGCTCGTGTGGTTGCAAGAGGGTTCCTGCAGATCGAGAGTGTGGACTTCTCAGAGACTTATGCACCTGTGGTGAAGTTCACATCCATCAGAGTGATCCTGTCAGTGACTGCCGTACTAGACTTCCACTTGCACCAGATGGATGTGAAGACTGCCTTTCTGAACGGTGACCTTGAGGAGACAGTGTACATGGAGCAGCCAATTGGATTCACACAGCAGGGAAAGGAGGACTTGGTGAGCCGACTGAAGAAAGCGATCTATGGGCTTAGACAAGCACCAAGACAGTGGCACGCCAAGATATACACCTTCCTTGTTGGTGAAATGCACCTCAAGCCGAATGACGCAGACGAGTGTGTCTACACCGGGATCATACTGGGTTTCTTGGTTATCATTGCTCTGTATGTTGACGACTTGCTGATTGCGAGTCCGAGCATGAAAACCGTGGAACGTGTGAAGGCAGAGCTGTCAAGTCGTTTCCGCATGAAGGACCTCAAAGAAGCTCGCATGGTTCTTGGATTTGAAATCCATCGAGACAGAACCAAGCGAGAGCTGTACTTGACTCAGTCAGCGTACACGAACAAGGTCCTGGAGCGATTTGGCATGCAGCTGTCGAAACCCGTTGACACTCCTATGGAGTGCGGTGTGGACTTGTCTGTTGAGGAGGAAGTGCTCACGCATGTACCGTATCGTCAGGCGATTGGCTGCCTCATGTATCTGTCTGTGGGAACTCGTCCAGACATCTCATATGCTGTGGCTAAGCTGGCCAAGTATGTTGAGAAGCCGGGAAACACTCACTGGAAGGCGGTCAAGCGTGTTCTTCGCTACCTCAATGGCACTACCACGTTCGGGTTGACGTATGGCTCCAGCACCGATTTGCAACTGCACGGCTATGTGGACTCTGACTGGGCTGGCGATGTTGCCAACCGCAAGTCCACTAGTGGATACTTGTTCATGATGTGCGGTGGTGCTGTGTCGTGGTCTTCTCGTCAACAGGAGGTAGTTGCTCTGTCGAGTGCAGAGGCTGAGTACGTGAGCTTGTGCTCTGGCACCAAGGAGGCGATCTGGCTTAGGCGACTTTGGAACGGCATCGGCAGTGTGATTGGCATGGAAGCAGACGGGTCTGTAAAGCTGCTGGTTGAACCAACTCCCATGTATGTTGACAACCAGGGCAGCATTGACCTTGCTCGAAATGGAGTGGTGAACAGGCGAACCAAGCATATTGAAATTCGGTTCCACTTCACTCGAGAAGCTCTGCAGGCCAAGTCGATTGTGCTGTTCTACTGCCCGACGGATTCCATGGTTGCCGACATGCTGAATAAGCCGCTTGCGCGAGTGAAGCACGAGAGGTTCCGCGAAGCCGGTGGAGTGATTCACATAGAAGTTTGAAGTCAGTGACACAGGGGGGGTGTTGGATGTTGACCCTGTGCTGTCACTGAAAACCAAAAGTGCTGGGGAGCATGGGCTGTTTTGGAGGGTGCCGTTGGAAAAGCGCATATGCGCCTCTGAGCAAACTCAACGTGAAACGGGCTTCTGATTGGCTACTGCTGTCGAAACTCAGTACGGAAGTTGTACTCCACTACTGAGTGTGGTGTACAGTTCCTTGTAGTTCACACTTCAGCTGACGGGCCTCTGTCGGACTGTTCCACCAAAAGTTGAACTCTCGCAGAGAAAGGCTACCAATCGGTCTGCTGATAGACTGGTTGGTACTGACTCTACCGATTCTACAGGCTGGTCTGCCTGCAGTTGAAAGCTGGCGTATCGACGGCTTCCGAAGGTTGTTGGGCGCGGTATTGTAATTGTATTCGATATAATAGTTGACTACTAACTATCACTAGATAGATGCTCTAGCTTTCGTTAAGTAGTAGGCTAGTAACACTAAAGCACATACTCAGTGGGTATGGCGCACTACACATGTAGGTCACGCATATGTGTAGATCATTGTAGCAACAATGCACAAATTACCGATGCATTTCTTGCAAGGACAAGAAGCATATAGACTGCATACACACTCATAGTCCCAGATATTTCCTTCACTTCGTCTCTCACCCTACTCCAAATATCTCACACTCCAAGCTTTTCCTTTTTGAATGAGCAAATTCAAACGATGTTGGCATTGAACCTAGTACCTTCCACCCATCCTTCCGGTTGAATTGAGATAGTGTTCGTTCTCATCAGAACCCAAAGCGGGTGAGAGAATCGAACGAGTTCCTTTGTTAATTTATCTGCAAGATTCTGATCCCCAGGAATCCACGCTAGGTAGCGTAGTTCACCACGCTTATGACTCTCCTTCAGTGCTGAGACGTCAATGTGGAGACGTTTTTCTAACGTTGGGCCATTCTTTGCTACGACGTTAAACACAGTTCGGGAATCAACAAATCCATCGATACCTATCTTCCGACCCGTAATGTCTTCGATCATGTGCTTGGCAACGAATGCCTGATCGAATCCATAAACGAGGGCATGGATTTCTGCTGCCATTACGGAACGAGCAACACGTTTGCACCGACAGCTTCCATAGTGAACTATGTTCGCTCTGTTGTTTCCATCAGCCAGCACTAATACAAATCCCAGTTGGGACTTCATCTTGTCCGCATTTGCGAACGATGCGTCCGTGAATAGCATCAAACGAGCTGAACTGATATCCAAAGGAACGTATTTCAGACCAACGTCTGGCGTCTCAAGGCATCTGTCTACCACAGCTTTCAGCTTTCGAAAGTGAATTGGCTGAGGTTCATTGACAGAGTTAGCCAAAAGCTGAACTGCTGCAGATATGTCTGGTCTTGTACAACAACCAATGTACTGTGCTTGAGCACGCACACTGATAAATTCTTTCGCTGTACGGGGGTGAACCAGAGATCGCAGCTTCTTACTCTGCGAAAGAGCAATGCACCCTTGAGACCTTCTCTGAATATCGACGCCATTAAAAGTAGCTGTATCTCCCTCTTGCAGGCACTTGCGGGGTTTCGACTCAAACTTCTTCGAGCAACGTTCCTCATCATCAAGAAAGTTTTGACTACCATGTCCAAAAGAATCATCTACCTGTAAGATGGTTACACCTTCAAGGTTCTTTTCGGATCTTCGGTACAGTACACATGTGTCGGCCATAGTGGGGTTCATAAACAGTTTCTCGATATGATGGGTGTGGTAGGTCAGAAACCAGTGCAAGCCACTCTCAGGAATTCCATAGAGAGGTTTCACTACCCGAAGCACCTTTCCGGATACAATTCCCATCTCGGTCGGAGGACGTAGGAAAACATTGCGCTCAATCATAGACTCAGATTGAATATATGCTTGTGATATGTCGCGAACGTATGGTGTATGATCGGGGAATAAAACAGAAAGGGCAATCGCGATCCGCTGTCCGAGTCGACTGACAGTTGGAGACTTCGTAGCAATATCCAACGCACCTCTGTCCATGTAGTTCTGTGCAACCAGTCGTGACTTCTTGTAATCTCTACCATCGACAGACTTGACCAGGTCCACCCACTTCGATCCGTAGATCCTCATGCCCTTCGGAATGTCTCCGATGTCAACAACTTCAAATGTTCCACGCTTCTTCAAACCTGTTATTTCCTTCATCCGCGCTTCAGTGAATGTTCCCTCATGGTTCTTCTGTTCTTCATTCGATTCCTTCGTTGCTTTGATATCCTTTCCATACAGAACAACATCAGCCGGAGCGATTTCAGTATCGGATTTGTGTTCTAGCAGAGATCCAGTTGCTGGCTTTACGACACTGGAGCGAAATATACGACGCCCATGTGGTAGCTGAACTACTACAGTTTCGCCATCCACATTGATGAAAGAAAAGGGACCTTCCCACTTCTTGGAAGGATTTCTGTAGACATAGACGGGAGCACCAGCAGGAAGTTTCTCCAGGTTATTGGTCTTTTCCCTTCCTTTAGGACCTGAAATGCGCTTCAGTCCAAATGAAACACGACGTTTTGCCTGTTCTTTACGAATAGCATCCATAGCCTTATCGACGGCCCTTGCGCGCTGTAGTTGCGTCTCCGCTGGAGTCTGTCTCGCTGGGCGCGGTATGGTACCAAACACAAGCAGTGTTGGGCACAATCCTTCCGGACCAAGAGTGTCGTTCACTGACTTCACTGCTAGCTGTAGACAGTCGGCGTCTGTTTCTGATCGCGGCATAGACGAGCGTATCTTCAAATAGCCCGCGCGGAGAGGGCCATGGTATCGCTCAACATGTGTCATAGTTGACGGAGATTCGATCGGCGCTGGCAGAACAGTAATCCCATCTGCTTCAGACAATTCCATAAATTCTCGTGAAACGAAGTTGCTTCCTTGATCAATTCGCAGGAAATCGGGAGGGCCGAGATACAATCGAGACCAGCAGCGTATGAAAGATTTCCAAACTTCCGAAGAGGTCATCCGCTTTAGGAACAATGCGGCATTGAAGTGGGTTGCTTCATCAACGGCGTGGAGTACAGGCTTTTGATTGAAGTACATGACATCAATAGCCACAATGTGATTGAATTGGAGGTCATCAGTTCCTATCGTCAGCTTGAATCTGCGTGGACGTGCAGCATTTTCGGAGCATGTAACGCAAGATGCTGTGAGTTCTTCTATTGCTGTACGCACTTCTTGGTTCATTTCTTCAGGACGAGCCCTTTTCAGAACATTCAGGAAGGCATTGACAGTCGGATGTCCAAACGCGCGATGTAGCTTTCGCAGTTCTGCCTCGGTGTACAATGAGAAAGCAAGGTCTTCTGCACGCCAGTTGTGAATTAAGAAATAGTTCTTGAAGGTTAAAGGTTGACGTAGATGTTTGTACATCACTTCTCGATTCTGCAAACTGATTTCAAAACCATTGTCGATCATATCCTTCATACTAAGGAGGCTAGGGATATTGTCCTTGACAATCTGGAAAGTGACATCGATAACCAAATTCAGATCCTTGAAAGGTACCGGAATTGTAGCAGTTCCAACGGGTTCGCTGTGGCCTCCAATGCCTCTCAGACGTTTTGCATTGTCTCGGTCAATGTTACACGGCACACCGAACTGGTTGCAGTACGCTTTGTACTGTGAGTAGCACATCACAGAGGATCTATTGGCGCATGTGTCAATGTGTAGACCACGAAATGTGTCACCTTCTCCTTGCTTCAGTTCTTGGTCCATGGTGGACATAGACATTTCCCAGTCTCTCTGATATCCCATACCGTGCAGAAATGCTGCATTCGCAAGATATACCTCATTCAGCTCGTGTAATGACATCTCATCTTCGACAATGTACGCTGTCTCTTCATCTGCATCTTCATCGCCGTCGGAGCTATCACTTTCACTAGACCACACGAGATTTGCATCATCAACGGCATCAGTGTCTGCTGTCAAATCATCAACAATGTGTGAGAGATCTTCGAGAGTCAGGTACGCAGAGGGTCTTCGACTCTTCATCTTCTCGATAGCGTCTCTAATCTCTTGCTGCGAGTGTCTTGTTCGAGCCAAATGGTTCTCACCACAAACATAACAGCCCTTCCTACCAGAGAGCCATCTTGAAGAAATCTTTCTGCCACGGCGTTGATTTCTCCCCTTTCGCCCGAATCCTCTCAGGTTCTTCCTGGCCTCTCCTCCATATTTGCTCCCGAGGCTGTACATAGCTTCATCAGTGGGATTCTGGGCCGTAGTAGAGACAGCAAATGCTTCTGCAGACTTCGGCTCACTAGAAAGAAAAGTAGCAATGCGACTGCGAGCCTCTTGAGACGTTACGGGAACACGCTCTCTCAGAGATTGAGATATCTGAGGGGTATCCGCTGACACAACGAGTTGATCTCTGAGAAAATTATCAGTCCTATACGCAGGATCTAACTGATTTTGTAGCTGCCCCAGTCTGTGACAGAATGACCTGAAGACGTCCAGCTCGCTCTTGTCTTGGTTTTCTCGCATTGCCTGCGAGAGTCGCATCGACTGCCAAAGAATCAGCGTGCGGTTTCTCTGTTCAGCGTTTATGTAGTTGTCTACAAGCTTCTGCAGAATACTCTCATAGGAATCACCGACACGGTATACTTTCATATAGAACGAGAGGGCATCATCGCAGAGTATCGCTGGGAGAGCTGCGGCTTTCTCTTCGTCAGAAAGATGGCACAGTCTAGCCATTGAGTCGTAGAAGTCAATAGCTCCTTGAAGGTCTTCGTCGAAACCACCGCCATATGAACAACGGTTCTGACAAGCCTTCAACATACTGTTGAACCCATTCGGATATCCAGAAGATTGTCGATCCGGCAGCTTATGAGCTTCTGTTGCACGTTTAGAAATATGCAATGAGTTTTCGCATACATTCGGTAGCACATTCTGGAGAGTAGTGCGAGCAGCGCTTGAATTCTTTTCAAGTTCTTTTCCAGGCTCATTACCGTGGGGGGTCCTGTCAGGCTGCTCAGATGAAACCTTGTTTTGGATTTGGGCAGGCGAATCATGATGAGATTCAGCTCCGTGCGAAGTCTGTCTACTGTGTTGAGCTTGACGATCATCAATAGATTCTTGGGCGTGAGGGTTGTTGACTTCTGGTTGACTTGGTGGAGTCTGGTTCCGTTCAACAGGTATATACCTTGACTGCTCAAGACAGTCTATGAGAGCTCTGGCGCGTCTGTAGCCCTGTTGTCTCCGAACCCATACACCGCCTTCATTTAAGAAGTTAACCCATCGCAATGCAGTAGCTGTTGCCATATGTCCCAAGGATTCCGGTCTGAAACTCGACGTAAACTCATACCATAGTACTTCATTTTGCACTCCTGTGTCCTTCATGGCGTCCATAATTTCCTTTGAGTACTGTTCTAGTTCCTCCTTGTACGCTCTTCTCAATTCACTGTCTGCATTCAGAGGTGGGGGGTCGGGATCTCCAATTCTATCATATAAGACTTGGTTAAATGTACGCAAAGCATCTGCATCGAGACCGTAGACATAGTTGCTAGGCACATTGACTGGTGCCACTTCTTCCTCGTTCTGATTTCCTTCCGTTTCTGACATGTTAACTGAGTTACTGTTAGAATTGTGGTCGACCTTAACACAGTTATAACTGTCGAAACTCAGTACGGAAGTTGTACTCCACTACTGAGTGTGGTGTACAGTTCCTTGTAGTTCACACTTCAGCTGACGGGCCTCTGTCGGACTGTTCCACCAAAAGTTGAACTCTCGCAGAGAAAGGCTACCAATCGGTCTGCTGATAGACTGGTTGGTACTGACTCTACCGATTCTACAGGCTGGTCTGCCTGCAGTTGAAAGCTGGCGTATCGACGGCTTCCGAAGGTTGTTGGGCGCGGTATTGTAATTGTATTCGATATAATAGTTGACTACTAACTATCACTAGATAGATGCTCTAGCTTTCGTTAAGTAGTAGGCTAGTAACACTAAAGCACATACTCAGTGGGTATGGCGCACTACACATGTAGGTCACGCATATGTGTAGATCATTGTAGCAACAATGCACAAATTACCGATGCATTTCTTGCAAGGACAAGAAGCATATAGACTGCATACACACTCATAGTCCCAGATATTTCCTTCACTTCGTCTCTCACCCTACTCCAAATATCTCACAACTGCAAATGGTCATATGCATTGTGGTTGGTACAAGTGTTGTGGCGCTAATGGGTTGTTTCCAGGGGACACGTGTGTAGCTAATACACTGGGCATGCTGTACATGATATACAGGGTACACACGTATGTACGTGGACATGTAGGACAGCTTCATGTGACTTCGGCACTATGGTGAAGAGTAGATGCGCTGTCAAGAGGTTTACACTGTGGTATTGTTGGTGACGTAGGACTTGGAGTGAGTTTGTGGTGACGTGTTAGTTGGTGAGCTTGTACGTAACTGTTATGGTGGCAGGTACGGATTACAGTGTGTTGGCACTATGTGAATCTGTGCATGGTCATGGTTATGTGTAGGCACGTAACTTGATGTGCACGGTTGTGCACTGTTGTGCGTTGTTGTACTTTGTTGTTGTAAGCTGTCATGATAGTGTGGCAGTGTTACCATGTTATGTTAGAAGATGATTGGTAGTATTGAGTGTCTCTAGCTAGTGGTTTAGGTATTGCTTGGAGTTGGAGTTGTGCGATGGTTGCGCAAAGTAGTTCTATATAAGCGGTGACTCGAGCGCCTCCAAGTAAATTCCGAGCCAGAGCTGGCGAACTTCTCTTCATTCCCCTATCCTTTCTTCAACCTTCCCTTTCAGCTTCAACCTCTATCAACTCTGAACACGAGGACTACGCGGATATCGACTTGGTCGACAAGTCGGGAGCTGCTGAAGCCTCAGCCTCTGACACATCCACCGATGATTCTGAAGATGACCCTTCTGCACCAGCTTCTCACGACAGTACCACGATTGCCAGTACGGATGAACACACCACACCAGAGGCCCATGACGAGCCAGGAGTGCCAGAGACGCACTCCGTTCGTAGATCCACACATCAGAGAAAGACGACATCCTCATGGTGGCGTGGTGCCAGTGCTTTCCTTACAGCCAGTGATGATACTCCTTCCTCGTACGGTGACGCAGTGTCACGTCCTGATTCCGAAGCTTGGAAGAAGGCGATGAAGAGTGAGTACGAGTCATTGATGGAGCATGACACGTGGGATCTAGTGCCAAGGCCAGCAGACAGCAACGTGATTTCGTCCAAGTGGGTGTATGTACAGAAGTATGAGGCTTCGTCATCTGGTGAACCGACCGTGCGTT
>VCMS01000241.1:0-84995 GCA_022539475.1 Gracilaria domingensis | reverse complement strand
TCAAAATTTGAAAGATAATTAGCTTGGGGTCGTCCAGAATGCTGTGCAGTTAAATACTGGGGTTTTTCCAAGCTCGTGCTAGTTCTTTCTATCGAGGCTACCTCGAAGCCGTGAATTGTCGCGAAGTCTAGGGTGGATTCAGTTTCTCCATTGAGTGCACAATGTAACACGATACTCAATGCGTCCGGGGGAATGAGATGCTGTGCTCTAAGACAGACAAGGCCAACATGGAATACTCGTTGATAGTACCAGATGTATGTTCCATTGGCTCACTCGGAAATCATGATTAATCAACCGTTTTATTCCGTATCTAAGTTCTTCTATCGCCCGGTTATTTGCTAACCTCACTACTTCGTACTAGTTGACATATACCAATTTCGCCATGCTGGAAGCGGGTGTAGGCGCAATCTGCGGAAATGCTCCGCAGAGGGTCACCCCTTCACCATTAGATAGTGCGCGTATCGGTAAAAACAAATACGCACCTCGAGAGGATGAGGCGCGAACGGCCTCATCTCTCCGTTCCTCGATGTAGGGACCTCTAGATGCAATGGTTCCCTACTTGAGGAACCTGCACCTGCAACTGCGTGAGCTACGTCCCGCGATCAAATCCGTTTACCTCCTATACGCAAAGCAGAAAGTATTCATAAGTTAAGTCAAGATCCGTTGGATAACATTTGAAATGCGATGGAACGTACCAATTGAATAAAACAAAACAGAAGACGTGTGCGGTCTAGAAAGAGTTCCAACAGGGACCTAGTAAACCGTCGCAAAAGGGAAGAAGAAGAAGGATAGGGATCGGTTTAGATTACCAGGCCCACCATCATCGTAAGCGCGAAAGGTGTCGGAAGGAGAACTCACAGCAAGGACACCAAGGTGCCCGAAATGCTCAAGCGCAACACTAAACCGGCGAGATGGCATAACGAAAAGCAGTCCAGCCTATGTCCAATCATTAGACCAAAGAATCGCCTATCCCGAACAGTCAACAATCGAATCTTTGACGAGACGAAATGAATTGGTCGTCTACCATGTATACGCAAGCAGAGAGTATTCCATAAGTTAGTCATGCTCCGTTGGGTACATTTGAAATGCGATAGGAACGTACCATTGAATGAATACAGAACAGAAACGTTGCGCGCTGAAAGTCGAAGACCTAGTAACTTCGCAAAGGAAGAAGAAGAAAGAAGGATCGGTTAGATTACCAGCCCACTCATCATCGTAAAAGCGCGAAAGGTGTCGAAGCGAGAAAACTCACAAGCAAGGAAAAAACGCAAGAAATGCCCATGGCAAGCTATAACATACCATTTGGCAAGATGCGATATGAACGAGAAAGCAGAGCCTTATGGTCGCAACCAAGTAACCCCAGAATTCGTCTCATCCGAACAGTCAGAGATCCAAGATCGCCAAGAAACAACTATGGATTTGTTGCGCTATATTGGCGGTCTCTTGCTTCTCTGTCTTGCGCTACTTTTTTAGATATATAGGTATGGCGGCAAGAGGCGAATAAACTTATGAGCTTGCGCGCACGAATGAACCCATTGGTCGCCCGTACTTACAGTCGTCGCTTTGGTTCACCAGGCTTCCCGTTTTCACCCTCAACTCGTTCTATATCTTGAGCAAATAGAAGAAGTTGAGGGTGATTAGCTTATTTCCTGCCGTTTGCATGTCGCAGAGCGCGAAGAAACGTGGTGAGGATTGGTTAGTTAGAGCAAAGATACGTGGAGAGATATGGAAGAACGTACGAATAGACTGCACGGAATACATCCGTGAGATTACGGATGACTCCGTCCTTCTTTTTTCCGCCCTCTACTTTAAGGAGCCTCCATAAAGTAGAGGGAGGAAAAAAGAAGGACGGAGCGGAGTATAACGCGAGGATGTGGATGGCACGGATCACGACGGTGACGGAAGGTCGGACGTCGGAGGCGCGGCGGCGGCGGCGGAAGGAAGAGATTATTTTTCTGTGCGAGATTGGACAAGTGTACAGCTTACAACGTTGGAAAACCACAGGTTTATAACCAGTGGTAGATATTACGAGAAGTACACCCTTGTGTTGAGGTCGACGTGTACCTACGTTCCTTTTTGAACGAAAGCACGTGATTTAAACTCAAAATATATCTCCGTTCTCAGCATGACGTCGATCTTGACTGTCGCTCGACCTCCTTCTCCCTTCGGACGACCTTCCCTTGAAGTCTTTGTCGTCGTTTCTCGTTCATTTCTTCTTCCCATGGTCTACTACTGTACACATAAGAAGCGTGGGTGCCCCTTCGTTACTCGCCGAGGAGTCTTATCTCTTCAACAGCATGTCAACCATTGCCCGTTTCGTCTGAAAGCAGCGCTGGAAGACGACAATAGGCGGCCCATTCGGAGAAGCAAGCGTCTCAAGCTTTCCGCGTACGCGGCCGCATCTTCCGAAACGGTCACTGCCCCTTTTCGCCTTCCCGAGCCTCCGGTGTCCGAGGACATCGTTGACCACACTCCGTGCGCCCCTCCCATTCCGGACAATACGCATTGTGTTTCTCCTTCCCCGGTCCCGCGTCATTAGAGCGAGAACACGGAAGCAGTTCCCGCCCAGTGCCTTCTGAGGAGGCCCTCGTGATTTGCATATGGATTATCTCACGGTTTGTCTGGCTTCAGTAGCTTCCAACCTTGGTCATCGTGAGGCAGACGAGCTAATTGGGCTACTTCGGGACCCGCGATTCTCGCAAAAGCGATTCAACGAGACCATAACAAGTTCCAAGCGCTGTACAGAACTGAAGAACGCCATTTCGAACGATACGCTTCAAAGGACGGTTTCAATCGAAGAACTGTCTCGCCAGAAGGATGTAAGTTCAGCGCCACCCTCTACACGAGAGATCCCGTTCAGACACTTGTGAAACAGCTCCAGTTGGCTAACAACGAAAACACATTCTTCCACCCTATACCTCAGACCCACTCCACGAAAATATCTCACCCCATGTCCGGCTCTATCGCAAGAGACGCCACCTCAAAACTTAAGGAAATGGTCATGGGCTCGTTGGATAGTAGAATAGTGTGGTACTCCCAAGAAATAAGTTACAGTGAATCTTTCGTAGGTCTTCTGCAGGTATACACCGATAAGTCTTCAACAACTCTAAAGCAAACATCGGTTACCGCCTATCCTCTTCACCTCATATTTCTCAACTTCTCGGACGAGCTTCGCCGTGAGTGCATCCGTGATGACCTCACAGTAGTGGCATACTTCCCTACCACACTGATCGAGGTTTCCGCATCTGAAGCAGACGCAATGCCATTCGTTTCTAGCAAGTCTCTACGCGAGTCCAGGATGCAAATCCTTCAAGAATCTCTTCGTCAAGTCCTGATGCCAATTCTAAATCTCACGCAGAAAGTTTTCAGTTCATCGGCGAAGACCAACTAAGTCGAGTGTGCCATCCTCTGCAAGTTTTCGTGCGGATACTTTTGAGGCTAAAGACATTCTGTTAACTCTTCATGGGACCAAAACGGGGAGCTCCGGTCATAGATTCGAGGCCCCTCCCTCATCTTTATGCAGTAGTATTCTTACTTCATTCACTGGACCCTCTCAAGACCAAACCAAAAGCGTTAGAGATACATACTCAGTTATCTAGAATATGCAAAGAAAGACGAGGCAGGAAGAAGTATATGTCTTGCGAGGGAGAGTATATCTCAGGCGGTACTCTCAAGCGTTCTGATTACATATCTCTTATTCCGTCGTTCATCGAAACCCCCTTGACGGTAGGATTGATCCAGAGGTTGTTCCATGCAGTCTGTTGGGAACAAGGAGAGCTCTCTTCGAACAGTTACGCACTTGCATCCAGACAAATTGAAGCTGATTAATACTCCAGAAATCGAAAACCTCTAGTCAGAGACGCTACTCACTGCAATAGAATCATCCACGTCACGTTTATTTTCGAACGATACGTACTCAAATCAGCAACTTTACAAACGCAAATCTATCCCCAATGCAATGCAACTTTTTTTGGCCAAAGGTTTTACATATAGATTTGTTCACGTCGAAGAAAGGCAGGTCACTGAATGGAACCTTCACAAAGGCCGATCTCCTTTGAATGATGGAGGCCAAAGCATACAAAAACCTTGACATGGTTTTCCTTTCGTAAAAGAATTCTTTGAAATCTGATAGGGATCGCAGGACAGGGCTTCAATCAAAACAGTTTTCTCTCAGTACTCGGGCGTCGCTTGGACGTGTTATAGGTGCAATCGTGGGCGCATGATGTAATGAAAACTCTATTTCGTCCCTTCGGTGGCAGATTGAAGCCTTTAACGCTCCTCGACAAAGTCGTGGAAAGGAATTCATAGCTCTAGAACTGGGAGTCTGAGGTTCTATCTCGACTCTCAACAGAAGAAAAACTAACACCATTGGCAGCCTTTTACGGCATCTCCGCAACACGTCGATTAATGTCTTCTCTTGTATTGTTGGTGACAGGCCTTGTTAACGGAAGGTGAAGCGATACGATTTCAAAATCGGAACGATAATCATGTGCTACCAGCTCAAGCACACAGGGCTGAACGGTTTTCATGCCTACCATCTGTTTTGCTTTCCGCGACGACTCTCGTCGCCATTCTGTTTCATAGAGTTTTATACTGAATGAATTTAGCATATAAGAGCTGCTACAAACCCCGTTCTCTAAACCTCTGAAAATAATGTAGTAGTTAGCCTATCAGGACTCCATTTAGTTATTTATGGTGTTCGCAGAGAGCTCGCTCTATTACCCCTATAAATCCGGTATTATATGGTCGTTGGAGGCCTTCATCGCTGTTTGTCAGACCGTCACAACGAACAAATTAGATTCAGATATATAAATTGAACGCTAGAGCGGAAGCGCTCATGCTATTATATAATACCTTATCTTCATCATCGGTAGAATTTGTATCTTCACCGGAAAAAGTGGTGGCGAGTATTTAAGTAGCTACATACTGTCGTCACTCTGTTTTTTTATGCATCTCATCCCGGCGCATTACCACTTTTGTGCGTGAGGGTGTTGGCGCGCTTCGGTGGTACGTCTCTTCGCCACTTTGATCAGTTTAAATAGTGTAGTGTGTCAGAAACTACACAAATTGTAACAAGGTCGCGTATTGTGTTACTGGTTGAGCATCAATTGGATGAAAAAACTAGTTGATTTATCTCTAAAAGACCTGTACTGAGCTCGCAACAAAATCGTTGCAAGGAATGCAACCGATTGGGTTTTGGGAGGTATCAAAACGCTACAGAATGGCCTCAAAATGTTCCTTCTAGCAAAGGGTTTTGGTGGACGTAGATTTATGCGAACAATGGCAGCGCTCTCCATTCATGCGTTTTGAAGCGCTCCTAATACTCAAGATATACTCTAATTAATGTACAGCTTTTTGCCATCCCGCCAATCTACGTAGACAGCGGTGCCAACGTGTTCGCGGGCGGGTGCATGGTAATGAGTGCAAAAAGTGTTGAGGAAGGGGTTTTGGGAGGTCTCGGCATGGTGCGAAAATGTGACCAGAACGTGCCCGCCGGCGTGGGGGGGATCGGTTGTGTTAGGGTGGCTACCCTAACACAACCGCACCCCCCCGTCCGCGGGCACGTTTTGGCCGGTTTTTTAAAAAATGTGCTTTTTTATGCCCGCGGGCGGGGGGGTCCGTTCGTGTTAGGGTAGCTACCCTAACACGAACGGACCCCCCGCCCGCGGGCACGTTTTGGCCGATTTTTTCAAAAATGTGCGATTTCATGCCCGCGGGCGGGGGGGTCCGGTCGTGTTAGGGTACCTACCCTAACACGACCGACCCCCCCCGCCCGCGGGCTCGTTTTCGCCTCATTCTGGTAGCGTCCACAGACCTCCCAAAACACACACCGCACGCATATCCAGCCAAAACGTAACGTGCCCGCGGGCAGGGCGGTCGAGTTGTGTTAGGGTAGCGACCCTAACACAACTTGATCTCGCGCGCTGCCAATACGACAGAATGACATTACGACATATCTGATGACACCCGCCTGCAACAACCCATCGCCAGCAAACCTCCGCGCCGCCCATGGAGCGCGCGGCGCCATTCCTGCAGGCGGTGCGTCGTTGCGCCGTAGAACTCGCGTCGCTCTCCTCTCGCGATGCTGGTCTCTGCGGCGTTCTTTATGAGTTTAGTTTTGCTACCGCTCCCCAATAGCGCTGCCGTAGCTACCGCACTTTGATCGCGCCGCCGTAGGTACCGCATCTTGATCACGCTGCCGCAGCTACCGCACCTTGGTGGATCCACCTCCGCCGCCATTGCCGTGTTCTCTGCTCTTAGTCGTATACACCACGGCCGCCGTCGCTGCATGCTTCGCTTACGATTGCGCTCATACCGCCGCCGTACCCGTGCGATTTGCATATGATCATGGTTTCACCGCCACTGTCGGCATATTCTTCGCCTTTATCGTCCCTCCTTGACCGCCGTAGCCAGCCGCCTTCGTCACCGCGCTCTTTCTCGCCGCTGCGCTGCATGACGAGCCTCTCTGCCATCTCTCGGCTCTGCTACCGTCGCCGGGCTGCATGGATCAGCGCATCGACACCGTAAGATCCAGGCTTGTGCTAGAAGTGCAATCCGCGGCTTTGTGGATTTCGAGGGCTGCCACCCCTCCTTTTCTCGGCGCCGCAGCGCGGCCAACTTGCGCACTACTGGCTTGTCGCGCACCGCGCGCCGCTCGCGAGCTCAAGACCACCAGACACAAAGAGCCACGCGACGCGGCTGGGCGCGCGCGCCGGGGCAGACATCATCGCTGTCGCGCTGTTCGCCGGCCATTCGAACCACGCGCACTCATGGCCGCGCGCGGTGTGTCAACGCGACGACAGAGGCGGTGTGCTGGTGACTAATCTTGCCAAGACCACGGCCGGCGGGCTGCGTGCCGCCTGCTATGACGCCGCTGTGCCACATCGAACCAGCTGCTGCCGTCTTCATGGTCTCAGTTCCCGATCTCGCCTCCGCCGCTGCACTCGCTATGGTCCCCGCGGTGATGCCCGCGTCCAAACTATTGCGCGTATGTCGCGCCGTCATGTCAGACGGCACGGAGCTATATCGCAAGCAACTGATGCGTCTGTCGCGCCGGCCGCCGCTGAATCTGTCGCGAACACCGCTGCTCTCCACAGTTGCTGACGTGTTGCAACCGGACTGTGGATGTTGCATCTTGGGCGCTTGGCGCGATGGGCGGCACGCAGGGCACCACCCTCAGAAATACCCTCTTGTTGCGCTTTGATTACATGTGTCAGGAACCTGCAGCCGCTCTCTCGCTGTTCAATGTGAAGTCCGTCGCCATCACAATTTTCGTCTCCAGGGCCGCCGCTGCAGGCTTAAACAATCGCGTGCTCTGCGTACTAGACTGAGGGTGCTGATAGCAGCGATGAGAATGACGCTGGAGACGTGCGGCAGGAGCAAATGAAAGGCGAGCGAGTGGTGCACCTGAAGGAACAAGTGGAGATGAAGACTGAGGCGGGGAGTGAGTTTGGCGCGGGGGAGGAGTACAACATGGGGGCTGGGTGGAACATTGTACGTCAGTGGCAGCTGCGCCGCTACAAGAACCTCGCTCGTGCATAATGTATCTGAAAGCATGTACATGGCCGCGCGCGGGGGCAGTCAAACGCTAACGTAGTGTCTGTGAATAACACAGCAACAATACAAACTGTTTAAGGGAGAGCAACGTCTGTAGACATGATGTAAATAGCCGCACACGCGTTTTTGTACACAGTTGGTTGGTACTGGTGCAATACCTTTGTATACCAATGAGGGCAGCAAGGCGCGACTGAAAGCAAGTGGAATTTCTCCCACTGAAATGCTGCGCACTAACTTGTTGAGCTTGCGCTGCGTAGCGCGCCGCCACTCTCGCCTGTCCGCAGCTTTCCGACGCCGCCCCTCCAGCCCCCACACGCACCCGCCCACTTGGCGCTCCATGCTAACGCGCCAACGCTGCCCGCGCGTGCCGCTGTTTCGCCTTGCGTCGCGGGCCACATCCTCCGCAACATGCACTGCGTGCCCCCGTCGCCGTCAATAAACGCGCCCTCCTCTCCCTCCCTCAGCTTCTCTTCCTCGCCCGTCATCATTCTTTCAATCTCCTTCTCCTCCTCCTTCTCTGCAAGCGCCTCGCACTCACCGTCTCGCCCTCCCGCGCAAGCTCGAGCGCGCTCGCGCGCACAGCTTGACTCGCCGTACTCCGTGTCGCCCGTGCGCACGCCGTCCAGCCGCTCGCTGTCGCCATCTTCGTCGCCGCCATGCAGCGCGTCTTCATCGGACGCGTCGGACAAGCCGCTGCTGCTGCGCAGCGTGTTTCTCACCACGGACAGCTTGCCTTTGCAGACCATGCCGCTCACGCCGTCGCCGCTGGCGCGTTCGCGGCGTGGCGATCAACACCTGCTTGGTGCAGCTGTCGGGCATTGCTAGCCCGCTAAACAAGGCGAGAAACGAACTTAATGCGCTGCCGTTCACAACGGCGCCGATGGGGGCCGACGCCGACGCCAGGCTGGCTCGGGGCGCCTCCAAGAAGGACGTAGCCTTGTTGTGTCGCCTGCGAATCACGCTGGATCACGATTCGAGGCTCTGTCTGAGGAGAGCATAGGCCGTGCGCGACGAATCGATCGCACATGCGCAACAGGCTCACGGCAACCGGTCGTAGTGCTGTCGCTCGTGCGACGACAAGCCAGACACTACAAGCACAGAAGAGAACAGCAGCGGCAAGCAGGCAGCACACAGATGCGCGTGGGTGATCGCGCTATACAGTGGTCAAAATGCAAGGAAATCTGGCCCACAACTGATGTGGATAATCTTCCTTCGTCGTGCGCGAGGAAACCAGCTCAGGCGCTGTTACCCGTTGCCAGACGCCCAGCGACAGCCTGACGGCGCCGAAAATCGCCAACGTGAGCTGCGCGTCGCGCAACGCGTCGGTGAGCGCCGGCAGCATGAGCGGTCGCGGCGCTCTACAGGCAGGCACGGCGTGCGGGGCTGGGGGGAATGAGCGCGATGCGACGGAGAGCGTGCATGGTGGCGTGAGAACGCCCGGTCCGAAGCGACGGAAGCGGCGGGAGGAAGTACGTCGCCTTCATTGCGAGCGGCCGCACGCACACCTTGAGGGTGCGACGCGTCGCGTGACAGCGGCGCGGCATCGGCAGATGATGGCGGACTGCGAAGGTCAGCACGTAAATGGGCAGTTGCGATCATCACCAATAGTCGGCTGGAGGAGGTGTCGCGAGACGCCTCCGCGGCAAGTGAGCCACAGGCTGGGGCCGCTACGGCTGTGAATGCCTGCTCGAATACACGCGTCACTTGCCATGTGCACGGCGTCGTCGTCGTTGAGTCTTCCATACTGCGTCTGCTTCTGCGCCGTCCTCTTCGCCGGGTTGGGCGGCGCGCGGTGCAGTCGGATGGCGCCGACGACGCGCCGCGCGCGCATTCAAGCCCACTCGTGCAGCTTTTCCCGCAAGAGGTCGACCCCCTACGCGCTGTCTTTGACGTAAGACCTGGTTCCGCGCCCAAGCAGCTCGCGGGATTCCTCAACCACCTTCTGAACAATGACACGCCGTTGCCGTATGAATTCTTTCTGCGATCTTCGCGCAAGCCAGTGACCGAAGCTTGGAAGCCACTTTGAAGGCTGCTTCGCATGTGAGAGAGAGCGTGGCGCAGCTGGAATTTGTGCCGCTGTTGTTGTTTCGCATGTAGTCTGTTTTGAGGTGTAGCTCAAGCTTACCGGGACACAAGGAGGCGGTTTTGGTGACGTGTTTTCTCGCCGGATTGTCGTTTGATAGCGACGGGGTCTGGCGATACTAGCGTCAGATTGTGAAGTGCGAAGGCGTAGTTGCCGAAGCTTTCTTTTATCGATCATCGCGATTGGGTGCTGGCGTTGGGGTTATCCCCAGAGGGGAGTCGATGGGCTTCTGCTTCGAAGGAAGGTCGGGTGTGGATCTGGGACGTTGAGAAGGGAACGGGTAAGAGCTTGGCTTCCTATCGCAAATGGGTGGCAGATTTGTGTTGGAAGCCGTATCATTTGGATGAACGATGTTGTTTGGTTGTGTCTGCTTCGAAAGATGCTACGTCGAAGTTTGGAACGCGGCTAGCATGAGCGCGGTCAAGATGATCGCGGGACATAATACCGCCGTCACGACTGCTGGGTAGAGTGGAGACGGTTCTATTTATTCTGCTTCTCAAGATCGTAGTATAAAGATCTGGAGTGCTGATCATCAGTAGACACAGGATGGCCGGTATGATACGGGCCATCCTGTGTCTACTATAAATGCACATGCTCACTCGGTGAATTCCATCACGGTTTCTACCAACTACGTGCTCATATGCGATGCGTTTGCATCTCTGGACGAGCAGAACGGATACACGCCGGTCAAGTTGTCGCAAGAAGAAGCGTTGGAGCGCTTTGAAAAGATGAAGACGCAAAGTACGGGCAAGAAGGAACTTAGGGTAAGTGGTTCTGATGATTTTACTCTGAGGGCATACAGCCCATTTCGCACATGACCGGCCATCAGCAGCCGGTCAACTGCGTGGCGTTAAGTCCGTATGGACATTATATCGCGTCGGCCAGTTTGATAAGAGTGTGAGACTTTGGAATGCCAAGACTGGCAATTTTTGCTTCACGTTCCGCGGGCATGTTGCGGCCGTGAATGGAGTGGTTTGGTCGGCGGATAGACGGTTGTTGATGAGTGGTTCGAAGGATAGTACCTGCAAGGTTTGGGATATGGGGACGAAGAAATTGAAGATGGATCTGCCTGGACATAGTGATGAGGTGTTCACGGTGAATTGGAGTACGGATGGGAAGAGAGCTGTTCCTGCGCGCAAGGATAAGCTGTTGAAGATCTAGCACCAATGATTGTGGTTTTTGTTTTTTCAAGAGCTTCGCGGGGATTCGCAGAGGGGAAGCGGCGGGGGATGGTGTGGTCAAAGATGATGTGTACAAGATGACAAAAACGTTGATGAAGCACTTTGGTCTTGATCTACCGTTGAATCTTTGGTACGGAACTACTGAATTGCTTCATGCGGTGGGGGCATGAACTGTGGGTAAGCTAACAAAACAGTGACACAGAATCGAACGCAAGCGAGTTAGCAGCAGCACGCAATGAGGACGGCAGCGGCGCGCAGTCAAAAGGCAAAACATACCTCCGGAGGCGGCGGCACATTTTGTTGATAGCTAGAAGAGCCCGGCTTATAGATCGGAATGTAAGGATCCGGATGTCTCATACTAAAAAGCTCCTCCATACCATTCTCCGCAAGCGTTGGCTGGAAAGCGCTGCTGAATCTGCCCGCACTCCTTGACTCACATGCAGTAGTCAATGGTTCAGTCGCGCGACGTGCGCAGCGCGGCGCGGTACAGGCCGGTGACTCTCTGCACTTGCAAAATGTTAGGCTCCTACGCGGCGGCGTGGGGCGTGCATTGAGGAGGCGGCGCCCATGGCGTTCGGCTGGCAGCGATGAGCAGCTCGCGAGCGCGCGGCGAGCGAGACCGCCGATGCGAATGGGCGCTGTTTGATAGATTGTTTTCGAGCGCACAGCGGCGCTGTGCGGGTGGCGCGCACGTGGCGTAGCTGTGCTGCCTCTCTTTCGGCCCCTTTTCAGTACAAGATGTGTACAGGTGCGCGTCGGTGCGTGCACGTACATTTCGCTCTTGCCCGCATTTGGCAAGTGAAGAGCACCAACGTTGGTCGTGCGCAGTGGTGACTCTACGCTCTTGCGAGTTCTTCTCTGTGCTTTTGAAAAAGACTCCAGTGCTCGAAATCTTCGCTCTTATAAGCGTCGTTGAGTTTCATTTCAAAATTCAAGCCAGAAGTAAAACTATAACACTCCACTTTTAACTGCCATACAGCATCCGAGCTATTGTGCTTGCCGTGCTTTTCACGAGAGCAAGCGCACAGGAGCTCGTCCCTGTCGCACTACATATATCCCGCAATTCATCACATGTAAACCATGTCTCTGCTACACAAAACAAAAACAATCTGCAGCTACTTGCATCGTCCTGCTCAATTGAATTCCAATCTCTGCGTGTATACGTCTTCTAAAAACACAACAACCAACTCTATCATAAACCTTTCATAACGGCACGAATGATTGAAGTCTTCATTCAACTGTAGAACAGACATATATAATAAATCGCCTGAAACAGTTCACAGCTGCTTTAGGGCACAGCCAAACATTTCTGCTTTACAATCCTCCCCATTCCGCCGTTACCACTCATCCTTCACGCTTGACCAGCAATCAACATTCGCCAACCATGTTTCTAACGATCCTATAGCTGATGCATATGTCATAACAACAATTAACAACTATTGCATGGCGCTCTCGGAAACAACGACCAGTGAGAAGAAACAAAGCTGTCTTGCAAAACTTGAAAGAGAATTGTGAATCACTGAAGGCAGCTTTAAAGTGTTCTCATCGTTCGATGAGAGAGTAATCTAGGTCAAGGCAAGGTGGTTAAAAAACTATTTAATGATATTGTAGAAAGATAATTAGTGGGCACTAACTAGTGAAAGATGGAGAATTGTACAGGAGAGCATCCGATAAGAACTCCGATAAGAAAAAGGGGACAAATTCAGGTGACGAGAAAGCATGAAACAAGATCAGAAGGTCGAATAGCTCAAAAGGTTTTGCTTGCAGCTTATGGCATGGACCTTATCGATTTGGTGGGTGCTCTCTGTTTTAAATACGTGCAACGAATACGCTAGGAATGGTAAGCTCCCTACGCCATTGGGCGGCAGAAAGGCGCATATAAAGCCATTGCGAAGGCGGTTCAGATGTCATACGACAAGCAAGTGGTAGATGAAGAACGTATATTTGCAAAGAAGAGAACAAATGGTGATGGAGTAAAGACAGAGGTAAAACCGAAGGTAGAGGTTGTCATAATAGAAGGTACGAGAGCGATACAGCTAAGGGATTTGTACAGCGTGTCGATGTTGCATCTTTTCTTGTCGATATAGGCCATCACTTGGACATCGATATTTGTTTATTTTAGAAGCGTTTTCCCGAGCTGCAGCACTACTTAGCGTCGCTGACCGTTCTATCTACTGCCAACGTCTACTGGTGGAACATCTATCCGCATCAGTAAACTACTGTCACAGCGCACGACCCGCGTCGTTGCTCGCACCGGTCTCTCTTGCTCGAAGTCCTGTGGAAATTCTGGGATCCTGTGTTTCCTTTCCAGAGCTACAAAACCTTTTGTGTTGTTTGCCGACAAGTTAAAGATTGAAGACTATTTGGAGATTGAAGCAAAAATACAGAGAGATTCTTTTTGGCAACAAAAATAAAGGCAAGTGTAGGGCTGTTCGGGCTTGTTATTATACTATTGCATCGTCGGGAGTGTGAGTGAAATGGGCGGCGTGCTGCTGAATGGGGCTAGTAGTGAGTTTTTTGTTGAAGGGATATTGATCCTGCGCTGTTCTTTGCCGGTAAAACGGATGGAGATGAAATGTAATGTGTATTGCATATTATATTGTGCGGGAAGCGACCATGAACAGTTGCACGAGGAGAATACGGTCCTTAAGAACCTGATCGACGTGGTGGAGAAGGTGGCGGAAGAGTTCGGCAGGAGGCAAGGGTTGGTGGAAGAGGGGAGGTTGAAATTTGATATGGAAGGAGAGGCAGAGATGGGACGTGCGAGAAGTGTTGCGGCACAGAAGCGGTCATTTGTGACACCGAAGACAAAGGGTGGTAGGTTCGAGGACAAGAAGAGTTTTCTGAAAAAGACGCGTAAGGAAAAGAGGAAGGTGATGGAAGAGGTACCGCAGGAGGCCATCGGGGCTCCAGTTTTGAATGAATTTTAGAGTAGGGCATGGCGCTGCAGATGATGGACTGGATTCTGAGGTTGCAGGAGGAGAGAAGGATGAGAAAGAATGGGAGGCCGTTTTTGGGCGACGGAGGTGTACGGGGTTGGGGAGCGTTGCCACCCGTGCTTTTACAAAATAACTGTTGGGGAGACGGGGAGGGAGGATCCGAAAGCGTGACTGGCAAACATTGAGTAAAAAATGAGGCCGATTTGGATGGGAAGGAACGGTGGGATCATTGAGCTGGGATGAGATGCGATTTGCATCCCAACACAACGAAAATTGAAAACGCAAACTAGCACAAGCGCAGATTTGGGAGAGGGTCGCGGGAAAGAGTGGATGGGGTGGTGTGGCGAAGTAGAACCTCTACAAAAACTAGGAGACCCCAACATTAACCTGCAAGGGATGGAATTTAATATTCCAAAATTTCTTAATTTTTTGAGTGCCAGCCTCTGCCACCCCCTCGCGCGCTCCAGATAGCCCAGAAACTAGCTTAATTTCCAAAGCGAACAGACAATATTCCACTTTGCAGAACACAGACGCTATAGTAGCTTCCTGCCTTCGTAGGTCTACGACTCCATCTGGAGAGTAACCACGACGGGTTTTGGCACTACTACCCCTCAGGGTCACTAAGGAAGCACTTGTCTCAACATCTCTGGATCTTTGATTGTCTTTACCGTTGTGTCGGTTATCTTTTGTTGTTTCTTGTTTTGTTTTCGTTGTTGATTCTTGTTGTTGCCACTCTGTTGTGTCTCGTTGTTTACACTTGTTCACCTGGTTTAGTTATCGCTTCCGCCCCACTATTGGGTTCACTTTTGGCGCCTCTAAGTGCGTCGCTCCGCTGTCGGACCTGTTCCCGCCGGTTTGCACGGTCCGTAGCTCCACTCCGGTGGTTTCTACCGTGAGCTCTCCCCCGTTTACACGGTCCCCTTTTTCTTCCCTTTGTTCAGGTTCGGATCACACTCCATCACTGGATCTGCACCGTTCTTTGCATCCTACCTCTGTAGGTATAGCCAGTCACCGTCTCCGGTCTTACACCCGGCTTTTCACTTGACTCGAGTACGGACAGAGGGTTCTATCGCTGAGTCTACCTCTCATAGGGAGTAGGACTCGGACATCTTAGTGGAGATTCCCCATAGCGTTTATCGCAGGGTTTTGCTCTACACCATCTTCCTGTCCAAAGTCTTCCAACAAGAACAGAAAACGACTAAATATCGCAGCCATATTTTCCGGCGCTGCGTTAGATTCGACGTATTGTGCGGTCACAATTCGAGTACGATCAGTTCGAAACCGTTTGCACTCGGCCGTGTCGAGAAACCCCGCTTCGACCTCACACGAAAGCACATCGCGTGTCAATTTGTGCGGCTCCGTCTTCATCTTGTATCGTATGTGATCCAGTTCATCTATTGCTACTGCTTTACAAACACGTTCTTCGGTCCATCATAGCCATGTTCGTACTTGAGTGACAGTCTGCACGCGTTCAACTTTAAATAACGCATAGCTGTGCATTCACGTGCCTCAAAGCTCAAGACATGTGAATCGAAAACGTTAGAAAGCCACGCTGCTGTCATTGCCTTCCCTGTCGTGTCCATTGCAATGTCTTTGGCTTGCGGTTCTCCGTTTACCATTAGCACGCTATCCTTGAGCAGTTGGTCGAACACCATGGCTTTCGTCCCCGAATGGCACAGCTCCGTATCTGCCGTTTCCTTTCGTGCTTCGGCAAAACTCTTGCTAGACGCAACGAAAGTGAAGCCAGATCGATCGCTAAGCGCATTGTAATGAAACCTGTTTCCAAATACATCCGTGACATGACCGCGCGATGCCGAGCCGATGGCTTCCATAGCTGCTTGACTGAAGTCGTGGTCTGGGTGGCTCATAATGAGTTTTGATCCCTCTGTTCTTGTCGTAGCGCCAACACATTTTAGGACGCTTTCAGTATCAAAACCTTTCTGAGCGAGCGGGGAAACCAAAACTGAGGCCATATTTCTTTCACTCGCTAGACTTGTCGTGCTTCCATGCGGCGTATTTTAAATTCCGCCGTCCAAGACGGCGACTATCGGAAGCTCATCTACAGAGCTCGGCAACAGACTCCTGCAACAGATCTCCTAGCAATCGTAATCCTGATCACAATATCCAAGCCCTGAGCTCCGCTCTTCAAGAGCGCGGTTGAGTCGCAAACGACATGAACCGAAACCTGCGTTTCCTTCGTTGATACTTTTGCGGAAATGTTTTAGAACTGGAACTTCAAGCGGAAGCTCATTCACAGCGAGCGACTCGAAAGAGGGGACAGTAAGATCCGTTTAGAAACCGTCGTTGCTTGGGGTCTGTATTCTCAAGCCTGCAAAAGTGGAGCGCAAAAACTCATCAATTCTGCGCTCCAAGCCTATGGCAAACTCCGTGACGCTCTCGTTGAACGATTGATCACCAGCTTTTTCCTCTTCATTCTCCTGTTTCTTCGCGTACTCGCGAACCTGTTTTGCGGCCGCGTACGCCACATTCTGGATCTTAGAAAACAACGCAGCTATATCTATGGTGTTCTCGCGAGTCTCTTTGAAGCTCCACACGCCTCTCGGAGGAGCTGATATATCGAAAGAGTTTATACTATCCACCCACTTGTGGCTTCCATCGGTAGTAAATGAGACTCGAAAGACGGCCAGAATACGGAAATGACTTAAACGCTTCACCGAGAACGATCGTGTAGTGGTATCGTGTTGCTCACGGATTTTATTGCACCTCGTCCCACAGCCGAGAAATCACATAGCGTCTGGCGTATAGGATTTGTTCGGCAACGACCGACGATTTGACTTCAACGGAAATGGCCTCGAGCCCCATTGGGACAACGCTGCCAGGCCACAAAACGTTGATCCTGAAAGCATCAAATGCAAAATAAACTGCTTGATGTGTCCTCACGTCTGGTCTGCGAAAAGAAAAGAGGGTCATAGCTATGCAGGGAGAAATTCTCTCTAGCTAGCGAACGCCTGCGCTTTGTGGTATTGCTGCTCTACTTCCCGTCCGAGGACTTGTATCTATTAAGGATGAGGGGATTGTTCCCTTCCATGGCCACCGTACCCTTGTATCAACTTTGTCCGATTCGAACGACTATGTCGGGGGTCTTAGACGATTCAATTGATTTGATGAATGCCAGGCCATTCGTCACTGAATACGAGTAGCCACCTGTACCACTAGGGCTTCTACACATACACCGACCACGATCAATTACAGAACGTATTATGGTGCCGACAGAGCTTGACGCGGTAGTACCAACCTTCGGCGCATCCCCACCATGAACACAACCACAGATGCTCTTGATAACCTTCACACGTGCTGTAACTTTCCGCTTTGCATTCTCAGCGGTTATCACAAAGTCTTTCTTCTCTGGTAGACGAATCTTCAAATACAATGGCGATAGATCGTCCCAAGGTTCCCCAACATCAACAATATTCAAAGGCATTGTGAATTCAAACTTATCGTCCGTCACCTTTTGTCCCTATATTGCTGCGAAACCGTCATCGGGGGCACTAGAATGAGAACTCTCGCTCTCGCTTTCTGAGCGTTTGTTGCCAACCTCGGCGGTGCGAAGGCGAATACGACCCGCTAGATATGTATAGTTCCAGAACATCTGGTATTATCTCCCATCGCCGTAATACCCAGTTCGCGCGCAAGAGAGCAATCGCCATACTCCTTGTCCCCAGTTCTTGCGTAGTTCGGAAAACACTGAGAACGCCGGTGCGTCTCATACCCAGTCACAGTTTCGCAGGAAGAGCATAATCTCATCGTCGGATAAAGTAGTTCTAATTGCTTCAAGGTAACATCAAGCAGAAGGGCAATATAGTTATCACACCCAAAATTAGATATAAAGTGGATGACATCGTCTAGCATGTTGCGCTGATGAAATACGTTATACATATGAAAAGCTTTATGCCTTTCTTTTGGTTCTGATTCAGAAGGATTCTCTTCGTATACTGGTAATTCAGGCTCTTCTGAAGCTGCAAGGCTGGCGCTATCAACCACGTCGCTCTCGTTATCTGCGTTACTGTTCTCATCAGCATTAAAACCATCCTTGGATCACCCGTCAGAAGTTAAATTTGCATTAGCATTTGCATCCTCATCAGCTTTCGTATTTGCGTCATCTTCAGCGTTCGCATTTGAACCATCATCATCTACAGTTTCAGCAGTAACTCCCGTATTATCTTCAGCGTTCGCAGTTGTATCATCGCCTGTAGTCTCCACACCAAAATTTTCAGTGGCATCGCCATCTCTCTCTCCACCAGGGCTTCCTTCTGCATCTGCCTCTGTACTGGGGACCGTGTCGTTCTCTTCAGCATCACTGGTATGATAATCAGGCTGCTCGACATTGCTCTCATCATTGTTTTGCGCATCAGCATCATCGCGTGGACCAGTATGGCCTTCATCGGGTTGACCGTTTGTCGTTTTGTCTCGTTCACGGTCAGCACCATTAAAGTCTGGTCCTGATCGCGATTTCTTCATACCTTCCACTGGCGCTTCCAGTGAAGCGCTTTCTTCAGCTTCTGCGGAATTCGGCTGTTGGGATTTATTCGTTGTCGTTACTTGATCAGGATCTGCAGCGGCCAGCGTCGTGCTTGGTTCTTCTGCAGACGCATCCTTCGTTGCGACTCCGTCTCCATTCAAATTCGAGCATGTCTGGGCGGTTGTAGCTGGGCAATTCTCACTGCCTTTCTTTTCTCTATTCTGCTCCCCAACGGGCTCCCCGGAGCTTAATGTCGCTACAACATTGGGCTGTGCTGTTTGGGTGTGCACTGGTGTCGCCTTCTCGTCTCCATCAGTAGGCCGTTCGACGGTAAGTGCTTCGCTCTCGTTTGCTCGTTCTCGGCATGTGGTCTGGTCCGGCGCACTCGCAACAACTGGCTCTAGAACGAATTGATCTATTTAAGTGTTGTAGGAGACCTCCTTGAAGGGGCTGGACACGACCGAGCAGAGAGGTGCGCCAGCAGTATCGAGCAGGACTCGATGCACAATGACGTGGCCGGCTGCTTCATCATCCGGAGGCGGGTGCGGCTTGGGCGGATGGCTGGAGCACACGAAGGTGACAACGTCGTGCGGGCGGTGCAGCGCAGCGTGCACCCTGACTGCATGCGTCTGGAGCAGGCAGCGCGTAGGCTTGAGGACGTGATGCTGCACCTCCCACACGCCGAGGTGGATCGGCTTGGGCCGCACTGCGGCGCCGGCGGTGGCTCGGGCCGGGGTGTGAGCGCAAGTGGGGCCACGGGCGCGGGCGTGGCCGCACGAGCTGATGTCGGCGGTAGTGAAGGCTGCGCTTTATCATTCGCGCGCGCGTGCGCATAAGGTGCCGTGTGCGCGTCGCACGATGAAAGCGTGTTCACGCCTGCCCGCCAAGAGGCGCGCGACGTCGTCATGCGCAGTGCGCATTGCGCACGTGCGCACGCCACGGCGTGCAGCGCACAGCCCGACGTTGCCGCGGAGCCACCACCCCCGTCAGCCTCGTCTCTAACGTCGCTCCTGTCTCCATCGTCGCCCCTGTTTCCACTGTCGCCGCCATGCCGTCGCCCGCGTCTCCACCGCCGTCGCTATCTAGATCTTCGTCCGGAAAAAGGCCGCGTCGCTCATCGCGCTCGCGGCTGTCTCCACCGTTCTGCTCGCGCTGCACCTGCCTTTGCCGTCGCCGACGTGTAATCTCTCGCGGCGTGCCACCATTTTGCGTGGGTTTCATCCACTACGCGAATGCCTATCTCCCTCGTCTCCATGTTCGCCAAGGCTCTGCTATCGCGCGACTCCCCTGGGCTGCGCCCCGCGCTGCGCCCCGCGCTGCGCCCACTCATTCCACGCGACGGTGTGCTCCACGTGTGCAATTATACCACATTTTGCGCAGCTACAGACTGGAGCGGCTGTGAGGCGGCTTTGACTGGCGCTTCGACCACCAGAAGCAGCGCTTCGGCCTAACCGCGCTGCACATAGCTGCGGCTGTTGGCGATAACGGCTTGATGCGGTGGCTGCTCAACAATCGCGCTTGCCTGCTGCAGGACTTTGCGGGCAGAATTCCGACCAAACGTACCTTTCCAACCTTCATTCACAGTGCGAAGGCCGTCGCTTGCGATCTGCACGCCGACTGCGATCTACTCACCGTCGACTTTGACGCAGATCCGGACCTTGCTCGCATGGATGTGCTCCGCCTCGTTAACGAGGGCGAGCGCATCCTCATGCGCTGCGCGTACAATTTTCACGGGAAGGAAAAGATATGTATGGTAATCAACGTGAGTGCAGGATTCAGGATGAATCTGATGCTGAGTCTGAAGTTCAAAGCTCTTACATGGATAATTATGAAGAAAGCGTGATTGGATACAACTGCATGCTTTTCTACGATCCTCAAATGCACACTTACCTGACTTCCAAGTACGAAGATTACTTTGCTCATCCTCTGGAGAAACTTACCCAGCAACTAGAGGAACTTGGGGATGATGATTTTCTCCCGTGACATACCATTTCAATTTCAAGCAGCGATGATGGTGTGTTGTGCACATCCGACAAAGAGGTTGCCAAGAGCGCATCCAATCGAAAGAAACAAAATCTGTCAAAAACTGGGCAAAGAAGGATTGCCCGTTAAAAGAAGAGTACCACGGCCGCTTCCCATTTGCCCTTCCTTCGGATTAAAGAACCATACCATCTCTGCCATGTCGGGACTCTCAGAACGAACATTCGAGACTTCTTATTAGATTTCGTCAATGGGGCCGAGATTGATTCCAGAGCCACGGTCGCGGTGCTTGTATATTATTGTTGTCCCAAGGACAGGGAAGACTGCAGCAGTGCGAGGAATCTTAGGGCAACTCTCTGCGCGCCTTGAAACGGAAGATACGCCTCATTGGAATACATTGGAAGTCAAAGCTATGAGTCTACTCGATCTCAATCTTCTTTACTCTGAGGTCGGTGCGGCGATTATAAGAGATCGCGGTGTCGCCCCTTCTGAAGTCGTACAGGTACTCGAGAAGAATTTTGCCAATCTGCTTATGAATAAGCTGCGGGGACACTTGAGTTAGAGCCTGTAGACATCTCATTGCAGACAGAGGCTTTGCTAGTCTTCCTGTCGATCTTCAGTACAGCCGCATTATCATCGAGTGTTTCTATGGGAGAAACAAAGCGCTGGTAGGACTTCAGTAACTTTATGTCCACATGAAGCTGGTAGGCGTATTTTTTTTGACTCGTTCTCTACTGCCCCATTGTCCATCAAGGGATTAGATTTGTGCTCCAGTCCGCTACTAGACGCTTTACTCTGACATGAAGATGAATAAGAATTTTCACTCTCTGCAAATGGAGAGTACGACGGGCTTGAACAGGACGAATCACTATTGGAAGAAACAAGACTTTCAGAGTCTGCATCATCCATGTCGGTATTTGCGCTTTTCAATACGTATCTCTACCGACGTTTGGCAAGTGGCACTGCACGTTGTTTCGCGGACTCGTTACGTTGCGCAAGTTTATATCGCTGCCAGTATTTCTCGTTTTCTTTCTCTCGGTTATTGCCTTACAATCACCATTTAGCTATTCAGAGTGATCCAATGCCGTTGGAGAGGGCTATTACTGCCAAATTGTTTCGTTCTTTGGAAACCACATGCTCTATCTTGGGTTTTCTAGTGCGTGGGTCCCCGTTAGAAGCAGATTCTTTCCACACCAAAAACGCTGCATTTCTTGGAACCATTACATGCTCCAGAGAGGACCCAATCTCATTATGAAGCCCAACCTTTCGAAACGCATCGCCACTATTGTCTTCCGAAGCAGACATACTTCAAAAGCGTTGAAGATGAGATGAGCTCTATGCGTAGGCGTGGATCACGCCGCGGTTCGGCACGGCGCGAACCAAACTTGAGTTCATTCAGGTTCAATTGTGTACCTGTGGCGGAACAAGGTTTTATTGAAGTACTCGGACGACCAATGGGAACTTGCATTACCTTCCACCATAGAGTTTGGTTGAACCTGATCTCTGCTCGCACCATACGATGAGAGGAGAACGTCACACCACAGAGAAAACGTCTGCTTCGGAATTGGGACTAACAGAACAACCTTCATGACTGCACATCTCCACTGCCTCCTTTAAGGTCGAAGCCAACCACAACAGTTCGGTAGTCCGTTCACGTTTTCCGGTGCCTTCGCTCTCGCTATAGATGGACTCTACCTCTTGATGTCGGATTAGCTCCGTGCAATCTAGCTAGGTCGCTCATCGCCGCAGCGGTGTGGAAAGTGATGTCCGAATCTTGGATTTCACGCATCAGCTAAACGCAAGGTGAAACACGGAGGGAACTGATATTGAGAATTGCTCTATTTGGCACCTCCGTCTGTTGCTTTTCTCAAGAACATGGGGGGCAAATGAGTATGAAATTCTGTCCTCGCTCGGACGAACCGCTTTGGATTTGGCTCGCAGTTTCCACAACGCACATATTCTGAACACCGCTTGGCGCGCGCTTGTCTTCTGGCATGAAAATTTCTGATGATGATGTTACTATATGATATAAAAAGTACCACATTGGAGACTCTAAAACGCGCGGAAGAAACTTTCTAAAGCGCTCCGTTCCTTCTGCGTTTTGGTTGTAATGCGAACCTGTGAATTTTCTCTGCTGTAATACAGAGGCCGTTTACGTAACAATCTACGCTCATCGATTGCAACTTGAACGAATATGGTGTACCCACCATACTTTTCGACGCGTGAATGGCTCACATCATTCCCGCGGTCTCCAAATTTCTTCATTCAAACGATATGTTCTGGCGATGAGTAATGGTGAACGATCTTGTTAATCAAAACTGCCAGAAGGTCGACAAATCTATGCTCGACGATGGATACCCTGTAATATCTCTTGAAACGCTAACTTTTGTTCGTTTCGAAATCTTGATGGGTCGATGAAGTATCTCCGTTCCTCTACGTCTACAAAACCAACTATTCTCTGAATGCAACTGAAGTGCTTAGTGGTCATCTGTCCAGGATCTGTTTTGTCGATGTACACTATGTCAAAGTTAAGATCTGCCACCATATTGAACTGCCAGCCGATATCTACAAAACCCGCCTTGACCTTCATGTGTTTGACTTTTTTGGAATCTGCAATGATGTTCTTGATGCAGCCATAGTACAAATGCACAAGATGTTCATCTTGAGATCTGTTTGATATCGTGTAATTGGATGAAGTTTCTGGAAAAAAATGCGCCGCTACGCAGTACCGCTGTCTGTCGTGGTTTTGAGAGTTCAATCCTCGGTTTGCGTGAAACCGAATGCTCTCAATTTTTAATTCACGGCAATCCTTGACTACAATTGCAGAGTTGAACTCCGTGATGCACAAAATCTCATACGTTTCTGTCTCTCCGTAAAGATTATGCTCCACAAACTTCCTCACCGCTTGATACTGCTTCTTAATGGGACTTCCAAGAGCCATTCGCACCCCACGACATTGAATTCCGGACTATAGTTCTGTCTTTATTGAAACATCGCTCAGCTGCGTCGTAAATGTGAACGACTCGTGTCCTGCTTCTTTTGTTTCGCCAAATGACGTTTCTTTATTTGCCAGTTGAAGCGGAAACAATTGAAGTTCTTTTGGAAGATGTGGGAGGATATTTTCGACGTCTGCTGAACTCGTTTTCCGATTTCTCCTAACAATCTTTCCACAAGAAACTAAGATGAACTGGAAAGCGGTCCGCATTCTCGTAATAGTCTTGGCAAGTGCAATATCGTGTGTGTGCTTGGCATGAGACAGTACGACGAAAAACGATCTATGTAGCACAGTTTCACAAACCTGGCGTAGCAATTCTCAGTCACGGCCTCAAGATTTTTCCCCGTCATATCATCACATTGACAACCAAAGCATAGAGTAATCAAGTATCGCGTCTGGTTCCAAAGATCCATAATTGATTTCGAAACACGGTATCGATGGAAGAAAGGAAACAAGTACAACTCGCAGTGTCGTTTGATATCTTCGGCCTTGAATCTCAACAGGTTCTCGAGTGAAAGGGGTGCTCGTCCCCATGAGCTTGGAATGCCATGTACAAATCTGTCTAGAGCTCTGATAATCTTCTCAAGTGTTTGGAAAGGTATGAAATACGGTGGGAGATTTTCGAGCGCATGATGTCGTGCGTGGGATTTTGTGATAAGTTTAAAAATATGCTTTGCCCAACCGAGAAGAACTAAATGCATGACATCATACGGGAATGAGTAGACCAAATTTAAGGAGAGCTGAGAAGAACAAGATGATTTTGATACCTGTGGACTTCACTACTTCTCGCTTTGCTGAATCGTTACTTCTCTTTGACTTCAACTTTCTCCAAGCTGATTCAATATCAGACGCTTCCCTCATTTGTTTACACTCCAATCTGATGACGTCTCCGAGGTCGAAGTTGTTCTTGGAGGTTAAAGACTGCAACAGAAGCGACAGATTTTCCGGTATTGCGCATAGCAATCGACATTCCTTCAAAAACACACGCTGTTTCAAACAAAACCGAAAGAATATTCGTCCAAAGACGTGTAGCTTTCGGATTTTTCCATCATAACACGGGACCAAACAGCCCTCCTCCAACTGCTTCAAATCGGGTATTAGAACACTTATGAAGGTGTCAAAATACTCCGCGTCATGTTTTGATCGAATCACTGCATTGATAATGCAGTTGGAAGCCTTCCTTCGTTGTTGAGGACTATAATTGAATATAGTACATACGACGGGCCAGGATGAAATTGGATCTCCTCTTCTGTTCTTTGCGCACTCAGAGCCATCCGAGGAAAGTGTAACGAAGATGTAAAGGTGATCGCTCTCAGGTGTCCACTGCTGCAGACGTTCTCCGTGCAGTCTCACAAACATATCGCCGTAGTAATAGTCGTGCTGGCTAGCCTCTGACCGATCTACGCTCAACGAGTCTTTTGCTCTTACACATCCACCCATCATTGCCTCGAACGACTCCTGTGCGCGACAGCATGCTGTGAAACCCAAAGATGGTTTCAAGAACCAGAATCTCTTACTGCTTTTCGACATGTCCAATCTACAAATCGGACAATGGGAGGCCGATCGTAGCTTCCCAGCCTGAGATGCATGGCCATTAACACACATTCTCACTATGACTTCTTCAAACGGGACCTTTCGATTGCATATGATATGAGTGTCCTGTGAGAGAATAAGGAATCAAGTGGTGATACGCGAATCAGTCTCTTAATGGCTCTCTGGGAGACACTGGATACCTCAGCATTGTATATGAATGTCGCCAAACGCTCGTATTCCTGCTGTTTCTTTGTTACTTCGACTGAGAACGACTCGAATTGATACCATTCGTACGAGTATGAATGCTGTGAGACCCCCAATGACGAGGCACGGATACTATCATCAGCTTGTTGAAACTCATTTCGACTGATCTCACCAATTCCTTCTCTGGGTTCTTGAGATGCCATTATGCAATGATAAGAAACAAAACAGTCTACTGGTAGGGGTGAGCGTTGAACTAAATCTGGGAGGTTCACGTCTACATCGAAATCTGATGCGACTGCTCTCACTATCCGAATCTTCATCATGTTGGGACTGGATTCCGTCGTTTACTGGTGGTTGAATGCCGTCTGGCTCCGATAGGTTTTCCACAGGTCTATATCTTGTTTTATGTCTATTCAAAACCGGAATTTCGAGAATGGAGTTATCGTTCGTAGGGTTCTTGTGAGCATCTTCTGTTAGCTGAGTCAATGTCTTCCCGCACGTAAATATTTCCCAACTGTCCCTCTTTCCTCCCTTCCGCATATCTGGGTATGTTAACGATGTTTCTATGGTAAGAAGAAAGCGTGAAGTGGCCCTTATGTTTTTCAGACACGCGCTTGTGCCAGTGAGGTACGGCCTCGTATCATCTTCACAGAAAATATTCATGATCTCAATTGATAGGAGTACTTCAGTATTTTTGGCTGAAAGTCTACAAAACTATTCATTTTCAGTTTCTAAAATTCTGGTTTTCACTTCAACCAGAGTTTTTCACTTCAGGTATTTAGAAACTCTGCTCCTGCCCTCCTACACCTTCCCTGCTTCATCGTCGTCAGCAGGCCCTGGAATCTATCAGCGACGGATATCCTGCTCTTTCTTCTGGCTACATCAGACCTACGAACGATTCCTGAAAGTCGTTGTCGGTTAAGACCTGACGCGAGCTTTGCAATATTCCTCCACGTTTATCAGCAGAGATACAGGTTCAAGATTGCGGACTACTCCAGCCTAATCACCGGTACGAAATTATTCATCGTTCACAAATGCATTCAACATCGCTTGAGTTAGTAACCATGCGGAACGTAATACCTTGCCTCCGCATGAGCGTCAGAACGTTGTATCATGTGACCGCAGATAGTGCAATTCAGCATACGAGTGGCGACATTTCTTCCCGAGCATCAAATCGTGATGGGAACGAAAACAGTAACAGGATTGCAGATGTTTGCACGAATGATGCGACCGTGGGCAGTGCTGCTCCCAACTCTAATAATCATCGCTCTAGCAATTGTCTTCCTCCAAACTCAGTAATGGTTCCAACAGCAGCGATGAAGACGAAGTTGAAGGAACCACGGGATCTACCAGAGAATTGTCCAATCGTTTGTATCAGAAGAAAATGGGGCGTCGTGGGGAAGCAGTTGTCGAGGACTTTCCGATATATCCCGCGATGAGTAATTCAATCAAAAGGTGATGCTCGCGGCTTCTTCTACTATCGAGTAGGAGTTGAACGCGGAACGCGAACCCTTCTTAGTTTGAAGAGGGAATTTCCGTCCCAGTTCTTGCAGCTCAGGCAGAAGCTCATTGAGAGCTACAGCGTTCTCTCAGCTGCACAGAGTGATTGCGTGGTGAATGAATTCGTAAAAGAGGCCATTCAGAGAAACAAGAAAGAGGTTGCAGAGTCCCGGAAGCGACAGAGAAGGGAAGCAGAGAAGAATCAAACCGCGGTCACCTGCGAAAGAGGCGGCTGTGAAGGCATTAACCGGAGAGAATCACATGCTGCTCCTGCCATCGACCGCCCTTCTACACTTCATCATCAAGCAGAAGAGAATGTGGGCCTAGCTAATGATGAGGATGTCGACACAGAAGAAGTCATGCATGGCGTAGTTCAAGGAGATATGTGTGGGAGCCAGGAAACATCTAGTGGCTCTAACCGTAGCGAGGCAGACGATGAGGTCAGTGAGATATGTGAAGATGGAGCTGAGCCAATCTTCGCACAGAATCAGCCATTGTGAAAGGCGAGAGATGAGAATCCAGAGAAAGAAGATGTCTCAGACGAAGGTGATGATCTTTCGCACGCGCACAGTCCTGCTTTGCACCAAAGGGACACTGCCACAATAGTTTCGAAGGGTCGCAAGAATACCAAAATACTTGATAAAAGGCGCATGGGTAGCTCGAATTCATCGATCAGGGACTTTGTGGATCACGGTCGTAAAAGTCTTCCGTCGAAGACCCTGAAATGTTTCACTGTTGAGAGAAAGCAGCCTCAAAAAGCAGGAACAAGACTGCTGCACCTCAACAAGGCGAGCGGAATTGGTTCGAAGAAACCTTCAGCTCCACGACCAAACACTGACGTAAGGGCTCGAGAGAATGATGAGATCCAAAGAGGTATGGCCTCTAGCGCTGGAATCTCCAGCAAGCCTCGTAAGCGAAACACGACGAAAACGAAAAAAACCAAGAAGAACCTTCATGCAACGGCTCCCAATCCAACTTGTTGACGATGATCACATACGAACCGAGATGAAAGATTCTCCACGATGTATCTAATGCCTGGACTTTTGATATTCACATCTTGTTCCATACAGTCCGTCAGAACACAAGAATGAGAATTGGCGCTGAATTTGGTTGAGCTTGAAGTGTATCTAATGCAATCTTTTTCTTTTGTAGTGAATGTTATGAATATATACCACGTGTTTTTCTGTCTACGTATGTTTGAAATACGTGATGGATGGGTAATTAAAGATCCTTCATGCGGACGCGGATCATCATTTGCAATACCTCCGCCATGGCTGAGGCTGTGTTTAGACCAAAATGTAGATCCATTTTTGGTCATTATCTAGAAATTAAATGGGGAAGAAAATCTACGTAATTGGAGGCTTGTTGGGACCGAATATCGCCTAAAGTTTGTCCCAAAATCTGCACAATATTGATATTCTTCATGACCACGATTGAACGTGAGTGGGTCATATATGGATCGAACTTCGAATGCTACCATTACCGAATTTGTTGCTTGCAATTTAGTAATTTAGGTCCAACCGGGACACTATTCGGCCTAGTACTGGTACACCTCAATACGACCGATAACATCACAACTATCGGTCATTGCTGGGACATGTACTGTGGAAACTCTGAGGCCATTCCTTGGCCACTCTCGGCGTGCTGAATAAGGCCTCTTTTCGTCCCAAGTTGCAGGCCAAATGTTGCCCTCTATTCGGCCGTATTATGGCCATAAAATGTACTTCTTTTGAGCTATTTTGTTGGCACAAACAAGGCCATATTTCGCCCTCCAGGCGGCCATATCTCGGCGACTGGTTATGTTCATAGGGGTCGGAGAAACGTATGATGCTGGACATTGCGGCGGCTCGTCAAAGAATTAAATCCAAGCTCATTTCTGACATTTGATTTGTTCGCAGTTCTCTTAACATTGCAGAGGAACTAACCAAGCGTATGCAACAAGCCAGTTTGCGCAACTTACCGTCATCAAGTTTTTTGTCAATCACACCTGAGCAATGGATAATTAGAAGTTGAACCACATTCTTTATTCCGCCCTTGACTTATACAACTCGCGCATCTCTGCAACATAGGCTCTACTCACCTCCTCGTCCCCACTATGGACGCGCAACGCCGCCCTCTGACAATCTCATTGCTCTGCGCTCGTCCACATCGAGAATTTCGCGTCGGCATCCATCTACCATCACACAGTGATCGACGATATTACCAACTCTGAGACGCACGAGGAATATACCCTTCTCACATGATCCGATCCATAAAACTTTTTTCTCGGCAAATTCTGGGAAACAGTTCTTTCTCATATTTAGCCTGTGGTACACGCTGTGCAGCGTTCGCTGGAGGCTGCCGATTGACGAATATCCACTGCATTGGCGCCGTATCAAGTTCTGCAACTTCTTGGCAGTCCCTCCGTCGATCACGCTTGCGACCGCGTTCACAACCGCGAACATCAAGCAGTCGCCTCCTTTGCGAATTCATATTACTGGCTCCTCTTCCTCTTTAAAATGGTGCCTCGACTCCGAACTCGCACCTCTTTTACCAGGGCCGACCTTTGTCTACGAGAATCCCGGATTCTTTAAACACCAATCTATTACCTTTACCCTGATAAAGACCCCCGCTCGATGCCTGTCTCCTCAATGGATGCGCGGTTTGGGAAGTAAGGGTATATCTTTAGCTCCTGTCTTCTGAGTTTCTGCAGCCACGGTGAAGTACACTCCCTTCAAATCCCTTGTCTGCAGTGATTCAATGTCAACCGGAAACACGGATTCTGTTCCATTCGGAGCCGAAGACATTGCCACGAAGTGACCCTCTACCACCTTCTTCTTTGTTCGAGAATAGTCCCACGCAATAAACATCTCTACGCCTCATCTCCTCTTATCGACCTTTGGATCGTTTCGTGCACCGGATGCCCCCCTCAGGGATTTTTCGGACCTCGGCGCATTCCGAGACGATCTTCATGGTTCCTTACTGGAACGTGGCGTTTTCGTAGTGGTTGGTTGTGACATATTAACCTCTTACACCGCAAAACGATGTCTACCCCTCCTACTTTGTGAACTGCTGTGTATGGGACACGGCGTCACCCACAATGAGGTCTAGCCGGTGCCAAAGCCGTTCGAAGAGGAAGAGTGGACTTCGCCTGTTATTGAATATTACGACACTCACAACCGTAGTCTTTCTCACTGGATATTGCCTGGTTCTTCTGGAGTACTTTATATCAATGCGTATCTCTCTAACTTCTTCTTACCTCCACGGAGGACGGGCTTCCACAGTTTGCTTCGGACTGTTCGAGAAGATTACATCCCGATTGTATCGCAGACCTTTCGACGCAGTGGGCCAAACTATACTGCAAACGTTCTGGATGATTGCGTTCTGCTGCTGGGTTGCAGACCCCTCGACGCAGTCGGCCAAGATATGCTGCAAACATTCTGGATGATGGGGTTCTGCTGCTCGGTTCTGCTGCTGAGCCCTCCACTTCTGCTCCAACAGACCGTTCCGATTTGCTCGCTCCTCTTCCGATTATCACACGTTATCCAACGTTCTCGTACGAGCCACTCGCAGGCATATCGTTCTAATCTAATTTTCTCCTACTCTTTTGTTTTCCAGTGCTACTCGTTTTTTGTCTGGTTTGTACTGCTTGTTATTTGTCTGGTTTGCATTGCTCTTTGTTTGCCTGGCTTGTCCTACTTCTTGTTTGGTTTGGCCATACTACTGCTCGTTTGCTTTTACCGCATTGTTCGCTTTCCCCGCTCTACTGCCTGCTTTGAAGCAATGGTCGTCCTCTCTAGCGCACATTTACGCCCCGATTGCTACTGCAGCTACGATGCCTGCATCCGCGGCGCATTGTCGCCCACGCCTCCTACTGCAACTACGCAGGTGGCCTCTGTCGCGCATTGCCGCCCGACCCGTATTTGAAGTTACGCAGACCGCCTTCGCCGCGCCGCCCCCGCTCGCGTCTACCCTTTTTCGGACGTTGGTAAGTTGAGGGAAGGAGTGTAGAGGGTGTGGCTATCATTGCTAGGTGACCACCAGCGTCCGAGCACAACATCGACCTCACAGAACGTACGGGTTTGTGCGCTCCGGCTACTTCTAGAATGGCGCTCGCGTATAGGAGAAGGAGACGGGGCTAGTTTGGAATAGAAGTTTTATCTGACAATAAAGTCGTGGCTTCTTTGGGGCGCGAAGAGACGCATCCCTCCAAACACAACTCTTTTCGCGCCGTCTTCATTGTGGAAGAAAAACGCTCAGAGCACCGCTGTGCGTGTACACGACAAGAACCTCATTACACCACAAGTCGCAGACTGCAAAATGAACTTGCAGCTTCTCCGCCTACTCCAATAAAACCTTTAATTGGCATTCTTTAAATCTAGCTGATTTCGATTTCAGCTAAATGAGATGATTCTCGGAGCAATTGTGGTCCACCCACGGAATAGTATGCTTTTCGGTGCCTCAAAGATGTGGCCCCAATGCCTTGAATTAGGCCCGATATTAGTCCCAGGACCAGAACTAGGTAATGCACTGCGGTGTGTAGCTTCTCTCTTGAACCTGGCCATCAAGGCCTCGGTTAAGACCAGGTTGGTAAGGTTGCGTACAGGCCAACGATGTCCCGCCAAAAGAGGTTCCTTCGTACCTGGACGGTAATCACGACCAAGTACAGCAATTTCCCGGTTCGACACTGTGACACGTTATGACATGTCACTGACGTCACCCAGATGACGCGTCGTAAGCAGGCGAAAGCGTTCCACGTCACTGTCCCCTTCAATGGTATATTGATGTGCGTTCTGTATGTACGTACAGAGCTGAATTACTGGTACCGACGGTACCGGTTAGTTCACGTTATCACCTGTTTGCCCGTAGTCTTATAACGACCTCTTCCTCAGATAGGTTCAGATCTGGGTACAGTTTTGAATATAAATTTCAAATCAAAACACCAACCAAAGTCCTGTACCCTTATCTGTACCCACACATAAAGTGCAACACTACTCACGTTTCTCACCTGCTAATTCTTGGCAAGTAAACTTATACAAAATCTGTAATATGCGATTCAAGCTACAAAGTTAATCTTTAACATTTCCAATACTCTCTGTACTTATATAAGAATCACATTGCCTTTGCCATAACCTCCAAAGATTTTCGGACTCAGTTTAATTCTTTATAGATCATTAAAACACAATTGTAAAGAGCATTTTATCGACATTCCTATTGTGTTCCTCACTAATTTCAACATGTGTTACTTAGACCATTTCTTCTGCTTAAACGCCTTCTTATTTCAAAGGAAACTGTTCTGCATTGTAAAACGACATTCTTACACTCTGCAAAAGAACGAAGCTTCACAATCATTCGCGTTCAGCTGCTGCCACGGCTGTGCAGCGAACGTGAGTGCAATCGTGGGATGTTCCCCAGTAATTACACCCTGTGTAGCCGCTCGGGATATGGCTGTGCTATATAAAGCTGCATTCTTGGGCTGTGCACAAAAATGCAGTTTCATCATCATTCCCGGGCAGCTGCTGCCACGGCTGTGCAGCGAACATGAGTGCAATCGTGGGATGTTCCCCAGTGATTACACCCTGTGTAGCCGCTCGGGATATGGCTGTGCTATATAAAGCTGCATTCTTGGGCTGTGCACAAGAATGCAGTTTTATCATCATTCCCGGGCAGCTGCTCCCAGGGCTGTGCAGCGAACATGAGTGCAATCGTGGGATGTTCCCCAGTTATAGCACCCTGTGTAGCCGCTCGGGATATGGCTGTGCTATATAAAGCTGCATTCTTGGGCTGTGCACAAGAATGCAGTTTTATCATCATTCCCGGGCAGCTGCTGCCACGGCTGTGCCGCGGACATGAGTGCAATCGTGGGATGTTTCCAAGTGATTACACTCTGTGCAGCCGCTCGGGATATGGCTGTGCCATATAAAGCTGCATTCCTGGGCTGTGCACAAGAATGCAGCTTTATCATCATTCCCGGGCAGCTGCTGCCAGGGCTGTGCCGCGAACATGAGTGCAATCGTGGGATGTTCCCAAGTGATTACACTCTGTGTAGCCGCTCGGGATATGGCTGTGCTATATAAAGCTGCATTCTTGGGCTGTGCACAAGAAAGCAGTTTTATCATCATTCCCGGGCAGCTGCTGCCACGGCTGTGCCGCGAACATGAGTGCAATCGTGGGATGTTTCCAAGTGATTACACTCTGTGCAGCCGCTCGGGATATGGCTGTGCCATATAAAGCTGCATTCTTGGGCTGTGCACAAGAATGCAGTTTTATCATCATTCCCGGGCAGCTGCTGCCACGGCTGTGCAGCGAACATGAGTGCAATCGTGGGATGTTCCCAAGTGATTACACTCTGTGCAGCCGCTCGGGATATGGCTGTGCCATATAAAGCTGCATTCTTGGGCTGTGCACAAGAATGCAGCTTTATCATCAATCCCGGGCAGCTGCTGCCACGGCTGTGCCGCGGACATGAGTGCAATCGTGGGATGTTCCCAAGTGATTACACTCTGTGCAGCCGCTCGGGATATGGCTGTGCCATATAAAGCTGCATTCTTGGGATGTACACCATCGCCTGGACCCCGCAGGCAACGCAACTCAAGACGACTGTTATGATCTTGGCATTTATACGAACAGAGACTCTTGTGTTCTAAACATTTACTAAGATCAAAGCAAAACGTATACTCAGAAAATGTACGGAGTATACTCACTTTGAGTGAGAACCCTGATATAGTTTTTTCATAAAGAAAGCGCTGAGCGGAAGTGGCTTTTCTCTATCGTGCTTCGCGTGGAACAGCAAAAAAGCTTCATTCCAGTTTCGATTGTTAACATCGAAGATTGGAAGGTCTCCATGGGCTTCGGAAACTATAGTTACAAGCTTCTTGAACTTGTAATATGCAGACTTCTGCCCAGATTCTCTCCAGCGGCAATCTGTATAACCATGAATTAGCTTCTTGCGCTGTAGAACAGTGTCAAAAAGATACACCGGGTAGAACCGTTTCTTATCACCCCCCCGCCATAACTGAACAACTTCTTCAATTTGCTTTGGCAGACCCGGAATAAACTGCGTAATCGGCATACGAAGAGCGCAAACTGCTGCATTAGGACTCGGTGAAGAGATACGCTTGTCAATTGTCTTCATCACATGTGAGGCCCCTTGCACATTGTAAAACGATTCTGTACTAAGAACCATATCACGCCTCTGGTGCATCGATGTCTTTAGAAGCTGAGTTCTTGACATATTCTGAATTCTGGTACAGCTGCTTATCGCCGTTGTATTCCAGTTTAGATCACTGTTTTTGCGTTGACTTAAGACAAACATTCTCCACTGCAGAGATTCTTCTACGACATTGAGATGATCTAGCTTATTCTGCACAGCCCTTCTTTGGCATTCAGTGGATTCAATTAAGAGCAGTTCTGCTTGGCTCTTTGCGTGTTCCAGAAAGCGCTTGATGTCAGAAAGAATAAGCGGAAACTTCCTTGGTTCGTCAAGATAGATCTTTGGTGGCATTTTGAACCCAACCCCTGTTCCTCCGCCCTGTTTGGGCCGAATCGGTCCTTTTCGTTCCATATCGCTTGAGTATACCACGTTTATAAATGTTTATCGTAAGAGAACAGAGAAGAAAGGAAAGGTTACTAGGAGAAATGAACGTCGAGAACAACGTATCTTGCCTCCGGGCTCTCCAGAAATCTCCCAAGCAGTTCATGAACCCAACGTTAGCAACCAAAAACATACAATAGCGTAAAACGTGTATCCGTGTAAACCTGTCACAGATTTCCTCATGCTCACAGTGTTTGCATCAGTTGTCTACATGATAATGTTTACGATGAAGTACACTTGTTTCAAATCAGCACTGTCGTCGTCAAGATCTCGAGACAAGTAATTGTTCTTTATACCGAAAGTACAAGCAAACATTTACATTCTGTGAAGCATGAAAAAGCAGAATGTTCATCCAGATGCCGCAAAACCAACAGATACCAACAGCCGTTGCAAGACTTCTAAAGGACTGCGATCTATAACGGATATTGTTAACAAGTCCTATAGCGATTCAACTTTGGCTAATATGGAAAGATCGCAACGCTTGTTTATGCGGTTCGCAAAGGAACATGATGAGAGCAACCCGCACAGAATTTCTGCTCACTCTCCTACCCTGGTAATGAATTTTTTAGTAGATCACTGCAGATACAACACCAAAACGGCTATGAAGATCGATACGTTTGGGGGTTATGTCCAAGGTCTACGCCTCATGTACGAAAAAAACGGGCACCGGGGACCATGGTTTTGTGACCAATCAAAAGATGTTATTCAGGGTAATCCACTTACAAAGAACCCAGACTTTGAGGAGTTTCGAAGAGCGTATAGGGTTAATCTTGCGAAGTATGGAGGAGTGAAAACATGCGCAAGACCAATCACCGCAGATATTGTATGCGACCACGCAGAGAAATATTGGTTTGGGTCTAAGGAAGTGAAGCTTATGGACGTCGTACTGCATTCAATATTCGTCCTAGGACTTTTTCTTGGACTAAGGTATGATGAAATCACTAAGCTGGAAATGAGTCATGTATCAATTGGAAGACAATCAGCAACACTAACATTATCTTGTTCCATAAAGAACTCTACCGTTGAACGTGTTTATCAAATATCTGACTGGGACGGAAACACAGCCTTATGTCATTCTGTCTACATGGACCCCTATGTTGCATTGTATTCATGGATCAGTGTGAGGGGAAATGCGGACGGTGCGCTTTTTCCTGACGTAGTGCAAACTAAAGCGGGAGATCGTTTAGTGTTTGATCGAGCATTAACTACTAATAAGTTTGTAGGTTTTATGCGAGAACGATTGCGTTCTATTGGGATTGGAAATGCGGACGCGAACAGTTATACAGGGCATTCCTTAAAACGAGGATGCGTTCAATTGCATAGATCTCTAGGGTATATGGATGAGTTCATCATGCGAAAAATTGGAATGGTTGGACCTAATGCTTATTGGAACTATTGTGCTGCGTACAATAATGATGCGCCACAAGAGTTGCCGCGTTTTAATAGTTTATCGCACATGATACAACACGCTCAAAGTATTTCTAAGAGCGCAAACTGGGTTAACGATCCTAAGGCCTTTCAAGAATTTGAAAGAGAAGTTTGGGGCGAATAAAAAGTCAAACTTGTATCTGAAGGACATTTTTGGGGATACTTAGTATTATTTGGAACTTTAAAAAGCTCTTGACGCATCATAGACGTCTATGGAATTGTAAGCTTCGAAAATATTCCTGGCTTTTGATGGTAGCAATAAACGCAGTGAAGTAACTTAAACTGAAGTTCCATTCAATTCCGACTTAATGAAAAAGCAGCACTCTTGTTCGTGAGCGCATCGCGCATCACAATATTACCCCGTAGCTGGAAGTGATAGCATACGATGCTCGATTGCTAAGTGCCAGAAACAGGCGAAACGTTGTAGATTCTCTAAACACCGAGTAGGCGTGGACGAATTGCTAGCTCTTCGTCCACGCTTGCTAGCTAGAGATGACAGAGTGCTGGCAGAGTGCTGGCGCGCACTCTGTCGGGCGAGCGGTGGAAGAAGCGGTCGCATAGTACTGTAGTGCGGGAAGAGAGCGAGGGCGAAGCCAGGCAGGGCGCGAGTGGAGAACGCGGCCAGGATTGAAAATTTAAGGCCGTAGATTGATTTTGACGAGACGTAAAAATTAGGTTTTCATCACGTGAGAAAATTTGTTGACTTCCGTTTCAAAGAAATAGCTTGTATGTTTTGCTCCGGAAAATAACTAAATAATTACCAAAACCGTTCCCATACACCAGAAGCCGCCAGCATGGCCGCCGCCGCCGCCGCCGCCGCCGCTGCTTGCACTGCGCAGGGCCCCCAACGTCCACCCTTAAATCGGCTGCAGCTACTAGCTGATCTACTAACAGATCTGCTGGTGGGTTCCTTATGGAAATGTTGTCGCCGTGGACTTCGTCTGTCGCAGTGGCTGAGAAATCTGAGCTACCACATGCTTGGCTGGGCTAAGCAGATGGTGCTTCAGATTTCTTTGATGGGAACTACGATGCTAGGCTGTGCCTGTGTCTAGTTGGGAAGATCACAATGCTGGGCTGTGCCTACATGTGATTTGGAAGACTACGATGTGGGCTGTGACTACGTCTAGTTGGGAAGGCTACAATGCTGGGCTGTGCCTACATTTAGTTAGGAGGACTATGATGTTGGGCTGCGCCTACGTCTAGTACGTATGAGTGCGTTATACTGTGGTTCGTTGAGATCGGAAATGTTGTTGCGACGGGCTGCGCCTGTTGCAGTGGCTAAGAAATCGAAAATACCGTATGCTTGGCTGTCCTAAGCACATGGTGGTTTGGATTTCATGAATGGAAACAATGATACTAGGCTGTGCCTGTGTCTAGTTGGGTAGATCAAAATGCTGGGCTGTGCCTACATGTGGTTCGGAAGAATACGATGTGGGCTGTGACTACGTCTAGTTGGGAGAACTACAATGCTGGGCTGTGCTTGCATTGAATTGAGAGAAGCACAATGATGGGCTGCGCAATGAGACGTGGGAGAAACGCCCTGGTTGAGTGCCGCACTCGAACGACAAGGACGACATCAAAAGTGATGACGGCGCTAACAAGCACAACACTTTAGCTGGACAAAGCGATTCAAGCAAACCAGACGACTTTTGCGCGTGCCAACTGACTAGGCACCAAGGTGGCGAGTTTAAGACATGGAGGAGCCCGGCGCAAGCTCCGAAAGGTGCAAGCTGGGCGCGGGTGAGCCCAAGTTAGAATGCGTGGCATCGAGCAGCACAATGTGCGTCAAGCGTTGCGGAGGAAGCAAGGTGGTGATGGTGACTCCGGAAAGCTGCATGACGGTAACGGCGGACGACGTGGAGATGCTGCTTTCGTATGAGCGGTGGACAACGGCTGGAGTGACCCCAGCGCGTTGTTATGGGTAGAGGATGATGAGGCGCAGAAACGCAAGCAGGATAACAAATAAATGTTGGACAGAGATTCTCACGATGGCTCAGCGCTAACAAGGCTGAAAGCGAGCGAGGAGCGCTGCGGCGGGAAGCGCAGCGCTGGCCGCGTGCGCACAGCGGTGGATCACCAGACAGTGGTTGCCGCGAAAGAAGAACGGCGAGATTCGCATCGACTCTTTGGCATCGGCATAACACCGCTCCAAAAGGGGAGCCACTACGAGATGCAACCAATAAAACTTGATGAGCTCAGCGGAAGGCAACAAATTCCAAATTGCCCGACGCACAACACCCAAGACGCGAAGCAGCTGCCAGCTACGCGGACTTCCACGCGCTGGCGCGCGCGCGTCTGTTGGTTGCAATCGCGCGCACTTCACCTGCCACCCACGCAAGGGCTCCAGGCTGCAGCTCGCCGTGCACGTGTGCGCGCGCGCGTGCTGCGCACGTGCGCGAGCGCGGCGCAAGCCGCGCGTCGTGTACGATGTGGCCCGCAGCCACGCGAGCACACGTGCTCGATGCGGGACGTGTCGCGGGCTGCGCTCGGAAACGGCTCGTGTTGCGTTATAGGTGGCGAGCGCGCCAACCGCGCGGTTGCTCCAACGTGCGCTGAATCTGCGGGCGGGGAACGATCTGCGCAGCAGCGGCGCGCGATTCGCGGGTTGTGCAGCGCGCAGTGTAACGGGCGGTTGAGGCGCGCGCGCGCGTGCGCAGTAGTAACAAGCATTGCTGCCGCGCCGCTGTTTCTCTTCTTCACGCCCGGCACCACGCGTATGTGCCCCACGCGATGCGTGGCACTCATACGTAAGCACTTTCTCGCGAACTGCGAGCACTTACAGCGTCGCGTGGCCACGCGCACGCCGCATCCGCCACACAAGCCACACCCGCGTCGTGTGCGCATGGGAGGCGGTGTCAAGTCATTTCCGGCGGCGCGCGCGCCAGCAAGCGGCGCAACACCTCCTCCCACCCAGTTCCCTCCCCGTAGCGCGCCGCGAAAGCCCCCGCGCACGGACGCTGCTGGCCATCGGCGCCCTTTTCGTGTGCTGCTGTCGATCGTCTCCCCTTCCGCACCCCTTGCACTTCCCCACCCCTCGCACTCCCCTACCTCCACCTACCACCGCCAACGCCGGCGCCATCGACTGCCGCCACCTATTCCGCCGCGCGCCATCCTCCCCGAGCACTATTCCGCGCCTGACCTTTTCCTTCTGCCCCCGCCGCGTCGCTAACACCAAATCATGATGTGTTATGTTTCTCGTCAATGCAGAATGATCATATTTCATTTTGCGGGACAAAGCTCCTGCCAGGAGATCGGCAACATGTCCATCCACACCCGTGCAGCTCCTCCCCCTTTGCGGATAAACACACGCTGCTCTGCGGTGCGTAGGGCCTCACCACTAGTACCTCTCGAGCCTCGAATCATCGCATCTTGTTGCTGAATATGATCAACCGCCCTTTCGAGGCTGGGTGGACAAGTGCCACAAGCGGAACCACCTCTATCTTCGACTTCGTAACGCGTCTAATTGGTTCTGCCTCCCCCGCCTCCGCCCCACTTCTGTCCGATTTGCGGCTGGTTTTGAACACCATTGCATGTATCTTGTCCTTTTGAGAGTTGTCCATGCGCAGAGTTTCGCCCTTCGCGACTCTTCGTTTGTCAGAAATGTGGCCATTGTGCATAATCTCATTCTGGCCGTTGCATCCGCTTTCATGAATGTTCAAGTTTCTCGAGCCATCTTGTCGGTTTTAGATGCTCAGACATGGAGAGCAACCGTGTGCACGCCCGCGCAGACCGCCCTTCCAGCACCGTTTATTGCAACATTTTATCTGTTCTATCTCAGCAAGTTTTACGAACTGCTCGATACCTTCATCTTGATGCTACGAAACAAACCGCTCTCCGTGCTTCATGTGTGGCATCATTCCCGCGTATTATTGTCTGTGTGGGGATGGCTGTAGTACGGTGTAACAATCGGTGTATATGGGTTGTGGTTCAATACTTTTGTTCATGTGATCATGTATACTTATTTCGCCTTCAGTCTTGCTGGCGTGAAAATGCCTTTCAAACGTCTCATCACTCTTACGCAAATCATTCAATTTCTCACCAGTTTTGCGTCGTTGATTCCTTTCACGTGGAGTTACATCACGTTGGGAGGCTGTACTGGCTTGCCCGGCCTTCTTGTCACAGGAACAACCAATCTTTCTTACCTCATATTGTTTTTGCGCTTTTACTCCAAATCATACAAGTCCACTGCGAAGAGCGGGAACACATCCGAGTCCAAAAAGGGCCAATGACCAAGCTGCGAGCGCGCAGCCTTGGTCTGCAAACGTAAGCTCGACGGTGTAACTTTCTAGTGCGATAATCATTTTGCCGTGAACTTGCGGGACGTGCATTTGGCTCGTCATATGTATTCTCAACAATTTCGCACATCAGACTTCCATCGTTCAGAAAGAGTTGCGAAAACAGCTCTACATGAGAACGGCATTTTTGCACCGAAGGTAAATGATTTACATCTAGCTATCGTCTGAATTAATAGTTTAACGAGATATACGATACTGCGCGTAGTTAGAAACACCATACATGTACAAATTTCGCCACCCCCACACCCCACCCCACCCCTCTCACACAAGTTTGGTCAGTCTTCATCCGTGTCTGCATCGTTCCAAAAGGCGTCATTCTTAAGCTCTGAAAGTAATTGCGCTGATTTCCCTTCCCGACTTGTCCCTCTGCCCGATCTTGCCGGTGAGACGTCTCGGAGCGTCGATTCTCGCTGGCCACCTCTACCTGACCGTTCCGAAGCTCTAGATGCTTCGGTAACTGCACCTCATTTTCTAAGATTGAGGTCAACCTCATCGTTCTTCGTTCTACTACCATGGCCCAACGTCTTGTCTTCTTCAGAGTGCTTACTTCCCGTTGTTATATCTTCGTTTGGTCCTGGACTCAGTCTCTTCGGGTTGCTTTGGTTCAGGGACATTCCACTTGACCCCGTGCTTATCCTTCTTGAGCTGCGTCGCAACGGAGCAGTCTCGTGTTGCTCTTCTGCCATATCATCTTCGCACAACTTGTACTCTCCAACAGCTTCAACTGTCATGTAAGACGGACTGACGGAAATATGTTGCCTTCTTCTGTTGGGAACAAAACTGCTTTTTTGATATAGCATAGTGAACCTGCACATATTGTACTGTCCAGGACTAATCAAAACTGCTGTGAGGCATATTGTCCGTTCCACCCCCGGAGCGATTGATCTCAGCGACATTGATGCATGACCCGTCCAGTACCGCCCACGTTCCCCATCAGCCACACCACCTTCCGTAGGAGCAGCAAATGCAATATCCAAAACTCCGTCGGAAACGTTTTTGACCAGCACATCAACAGGAACGACAGCGGGGTACGCGACTACGGAACTCTGCTCACTGACTAAACCCAGCTCATCTTGATTTGTGCGTCGAAAGAAGTCATGCTTAACTTTCTCAGGGTGCGAAACACGCACTTGCACAGGATTCTTCTCGTAGTCATCGACACGCAAAGCCCCAATGCCCTCAACAACGTCTTGCATTACGTTCTGTTTCATTCGTGGAATATCATCCTGTGAAGCTGTCACAGACTCGTTCCCGTGTTCTTGAATCTTAGTCTTTTTCATCCATTTAAGAGGATCAATGGATGGAATCTGAATGTCCCCTTCGTTCTCTTCGTTCGTCCGCCAGCCCACAGTCACGTACACCCGATCAGGACGATCGCGTCCCTTTCCTTGCCGAAGAATGTGCGAGTGGTGCTTGGAACAGACAACAAAATGTGTGACCGCCTTCCTATCCCACGTATCACCATCTTGGTTTTCAAAGTTTTCAACCGTTTCCGGCTCCACCGTTATTTTCCTTACTGTATCAAAAGCCTTATCTTGGTTCTTTGTAGTGGAATTGTGTTCCAAATCGGCAACATGCGTTTCCCACATGTGAGGTGAAACAGAAAGTCCATCTTCCCTATCATTCACTTCACAGCCGTCTTTCACACTACGATCACGGACCAAGAACACGGAAAAAGTTGCAGTTTCATTGATGCAAAGTCTGTGGGCGGAAGGGCGCATATTACCTCGCTTTATTGCCATCGGAACAGCTGGGGCAGGCAGTGTTGTTGGTTTCCATCCATGTTTCGATGTAAAAGAGCAAAACCTGGTACGAACACCGTGGGGGAGTCTGGTACAAAAGTAGCGCTCGTGCCAGAAGCAAAAGTCCTACAAACCCCGATACACTGCAACACACCCGCCTTCTGTCCGGTGATCTTCAGCACAACGTTCTCTTCCGAGTTCGGAGCAATCGTAAAGGAAGGCGCCTCGAACAGCCGCACGGGCGGAGGTTCACTCTCAGCTTCATCATTACTCTTATCAAACAAAGAGTAACATTTGAAATCAAGCGAAACAACCGCCGACATCGAACGGATAAACACAGGAAACTGCAAAGGGTTTCTTAATCGCGTATGAAGAAGAACCGCCTCACCCAGAACTGCCCCGCGCTCAAGCAAAGAAGCGGCCCTTTTCCGTCGTTTTCTGGCGTACGCCAAGTCTCTCATTCGTCTAATCTTCATCTCAAGTGAGCCACCGGGATCATTTTGAACGCTTCGCTTCGCATAGCGAAGCTCAGAAATAAGCGCCTCAATACGTCGTTCTCTTTTCAAACGCCTATCATCATTCGCGAGCTTTTCAAAGAACTCGGCGTCTTCCAACACCTCATCCTCGAGAGCATACCAATCTCTATCACAATCAGCAATATCATGCGTGCGAATGAAAAAGCCGTATCCAGGAGCGGATAAGCCGCACCAGAGTCCCATCGCGTAGCCAATTTCGGGACAGCGCCAATCTTCAACGCTCGCAAAAACGCCGGCACAACGGAAGCGTGTATCCCTACCGCATTAGGCTGAGCCGATTTCTTCGCCTCCACCAGCACTGAGGAGAAATGTCGAACCGCCGACACAGAATTACCTTGAGAAAAAGCACCCTCCCCCATCCAGTAATGCATATGATGTCGAACAGCTGCGCGTTGTAAGGCGGAGCCGTCAATAGCCTCGGCGGGCGCAGCGGCTGCAGCAAAGTACCTTAACTCTGCAAAGCGAATTGCCGCAAAGAACGCAAATCGCGACGCTCGACGCGGATGTTTCAGACGCGCAAACGCATCAGAACATACAGCACATAGTACGGCTAACACGGCATCCACCAACGAGGGCGTCGTATCCGATACATCCGGTCGCACCTTCGTAATTTCTCGGACAGGTACGCCAGCCGCACTCTCCGGATATCCGGCCGAAAGGCAAAAATCGACTGCTCGTAAAGCCGTCCGTGCAGCACGTTTGGGACGATTGGCATCCATATACCTCAGGACGGCTGATTCTAATAGCAAACCGGTGGCTGCATTGCTGCCTCCGCGTCGCGCCGCGGCTGAGGCCAGCTGCGTGCGCGCTAGCAAGCGATGGTGGAGCCGTGCTTACTCGCACGGCGCAAACGCATGCCGACCACATGCAGCGCGTGCGCGCGGCGCCCGGCACGGAGCGTGGCCGTGGTGGCGTGCACAGCGGCGGCGGCTGCGGCTGGCATCTGGCAGTGAGGAAAGCGCAGCTGCTGTCGCGCTTCTGCCACATCTGCTCAGGCACGGCAAAGCAGGTGGGGCTGGTGTCGTGCGCGCGCCGGATGCCACCCTGGCGTTAGCGCGTGCCGCAAGGTCTGGTGCCGCAAGTGCTTCGAGGAGTAAGTGCGAGCGCGCCGCGCGGTTGTGCGGAGAGGGAGGACGAAGGAGGGGCGGGCGCGAAGCACGCCGAGGACGAAGAGTGGGCGAGCACAGGGGAGCGTAGGACGCGTAGGGCGCGGAGGGCGCGGAGGGCGCGGAGGGCGCGGAGGGCGCGGAGGGCGCGGAGGGCGCGGAGGGCGCGGAGGGCGCGGAGCTGTCGGAGATCGAGAGGCGGCTGACGATGTGGGTGTGGCAGAGGCTGGCGGAGCTGTTAAACAACATGAGCATCCTGATTTATACGTGCCGCGCGCGCTCTCTGAGCAGCAGCGCTGGCCGGCCTGACCACCTTGCCGCCCACCTTCTACCCGTGATCCGCTGCCGTTATTCCGCGCTGCACGCCGTCCCTTGATCCACTCACGCAGCCGCTTCTGTCCAACGCCCCGCTTACCCCGCCACCATGCGCGGGCTGCTTGCACTGCTGTTTGTGCTCGCCTGTACGATGGGACGGCACGCCGCACCTACAGCGCGCCGCGCACAGCCGCCGCCACTCCCAGACCCCGCGGCGCGCGCCCTGGCGCTAACGCCATCGCTGCGGCGCGCCGTCAGCCATTTGTACGAAAGACATCAGGCTGTCAACAGTTACGCGCGCAAGCGGGCCGTGCTCACGCTGATCTAGTTTTGCGCGCTGCTGTGCCCGCAGGCGTCGTAAGAGCGGCCAATTAGGGATTACAAAGACCAATACGCGTTACGTATCCCTTAAACTGGTTAATCGCTGCTCTAAAAGCTCGAGAAGATGTATTGCCACAGGTTAAACCCTTTGGTTTACTGACATTCAACGGGCAAACTTCTGTGCATTTCGACGGACAGTCTTCCTCGTACCTAGTTCGCACCTGTGTTGTTCCAGCAATCGCTTTGAACTCAATACGACCTCGTTTTCTATTCAATAACAGTAATATCGTTTTCACAAAGCTCTTTGTTCCTTTCTTTCTCCTTCCTCTCCTTTTCTTCTTTCTTTAGTCGGCGTTCCATTCGCTTTCGGTTCTTTTTCTTGCGCTTTTCGTACTCTTCCTCTGAAACGCCTTCGGGGCGACTTCTTTTCTTACGATTAACGTAATCTAACCACTGTTTCATTTGTTTTGGATCGATGCGTTTTCGACAATTAGGACAGCAATTACTCAAAGGGCAGTTGACTTCGACTTCTTCCTCACCGTTACTTCCTCTCACCAAACTATATCTTGTTTGTCGAAGCACACGTTTGTTAGGAAACATTTGTGATATGCAGTCGTAGTGAAAAACGTGCTTGCAGTCAAGCTGAACGACGTTTCCAGATAGTTTTTCCAAACAAATAACACACTCTTCCGGATGACCAATGTGAACCATAGTAGATACTCGCACAGTAATAGAGATTGTAGGTAGTGAAACGCTTTGGCAGTAATCGTATGCGGAATATTAACGGGACGTGATGCAAAGGTGTACCATGGGAGAGGAGAAGGTGAAACGAGTCTCGTTGATATTTTTGAGATACATCTATTCGTAGTAACCTGCAATCTACGGACAGAAGTTCATGAAAACGTTTTAGTATCCTCAGCGTGAAATTGAAAAACCGAGTTGTTACAAAAAGAATAGCTTACAAATTTTGTTCTTACCGCTGTGGTTGTCACGCGCAAGCGATTTGTAAGTGGGTTCAGCTGTCACTCAGAACCCACCCGTTTCACCCTGTTTGGAGGGGTGGCAAAAACCGGGCAAATTGCTACAGTGAGGGGGGTACAGGTTGCAGGGAATGACGATCAGTGGCGTCGGCTGACGAGTCGGTTTCGGTAGCCGCTCCGGATGCCGTTAATCTTTTTCGGTTTAGTATCACGGCCAAAAAAAATTACTAAGGGTGACTTCAGAATTCTGCAACGTGGCACAGTCTGAACCAATGGCGGACTTTCAGAAGTTGTTCTATATTTACACGAGCCCGGTAGAATTTAGATTCCAATTGGCATGTTCTGATTGGCTGACAGGATGACACTTGTGAAATCCGGATTCGGCGCCAAAGTGTTCTAAAATTTGTTTTTTAGACAGCTTCTTGGGTTCCACTTAGCACAACCTGAGTTGTCGTCTCCGGATTCTGATTGGCCAATGCCTCTTCCGTGGATGGGGCTCTAGCTGATTGGTTTTGATTACTAATGATCAATTTTTATGATGCATTTGGCACGTGACTAGACCGGTTTTAATAACTTAGTGTTAAGTAGGGAAAGGGAAGAAAAAGAAAAAAGACACAAGGGGAAATCTTTTGTATAGGCGTTCCACAAGGACGTGAATTAGAGTCGCAAAGCGTAGGGAAGTGTTCTCTTTATGCGCCGCGGCGGCCAATGAAAGACTTCGGAGGAGTCCACGGATGTAAAGGGTAGGCATCTGTGCCACTGCGTCAAAAAACACGCGGTCCTCGGTAGACAGCGCACGTCCCCCGGTGGCCACGTGGTCAAGTAATTCTTCAAATTCGTACCACAGAGCATGTGAGAAGCCATAGCCGGACACGCACCCCGGCACGTGATGTGACAGGCCCTGTGCCACGAGTGCACGGCCCAGCGGACGCCTCTTGCGCCTCGACATCCATCAACGTTCTCGGTGAGGAGGACCCCGTGGTGTCGTTGTCGGATAAGTGGCGCACAAGCTCTGTGGCGTTCGGCATCATGACGGTTGGCTGTTGGTGACGAAGTGCGACGAGAGACGCACAGTGTCGCGAGAGGTCTCTCGTTTTATCGTTACTCATCGCACCTCGCAGCCGCCATGATTGCATCTTATGGCGCCCATGAGGTGCCATAATGGCAGTGTTTGACGAGGCATCACTGTAGGCAACGAGACATCACAGTAAGTGACGAGGTATCACGGTAAATGAATTAATTGTCAAAAGTAGAAATGCCTCCTTCCGGAGGTACTTCGTAAACGCCCTTATCCATAACCGAGGAGTATGCATGAAAATAGATGTCTATAAATAGCCCGGAGGAGTCGCCTCCGACTCCACCCCGGCCAGACCACTTCCCCTTCGACGACCTACCCTCAACCTCCCCTTCTCAACCTTTACATCTATTCTTCCTTCTTCCTCCTCTTTGCCGTGTCAACGTTTCCCCAACTAGGTACTAAAGATTTTAAAATGCAAGACGTCGGGAGAGGGAAGCAAGACGACGGGTCCCGCGGCTTCCTAAGCTCTTTTATACCGCACAGAAGTTAGCATGTTGGTAGTACTAGGAATGTGTAACTAATAAACTAAGATTGGTGGCAGTGAAACCGCCAGCTTAACCCATAAATTCTCATTTCGTGGTGCTGGAGAAACACAATGTTTCAAAAGAAAAGTCCATAATCTGGCCAAAATATGAGACGTTTGCCTCACAGTCAGCGACCCGGCAGCGACGAGAACTCGTTCGTTTCATACGTAAACAGTTTCACGTTCATGCTCGTTGTTATAATAGCTACTGTACTTTTACTAACATGTTTGAAGATTTGAACCAAATCCCGGACTGCAATACTATCTACTTACTGTTTGTTGGGACTTCGGTTTTTGTTTGTACTCAATGTGTTTTATTCTCTCCTTATCCATGTTGTGTATCTACTAGGCACTTTAGACGCTAGTAGAGTTAGAGGTTTTCGGGTTGAATCCGAAGGGATAAGAAGTGAGAGGCGGTTCCGCGCGCGGGGAACCGCTTATATGGACTCTTTGACGCCCCAAAACAGCACAAATATGCACAGTTTACCTTTAGGTACTCATTGCACACTGTGTTGGCAGTAGCACTTGGATTAAGCCCCATACACTCCATTTCTGGTAGTGTATTCCACGTTATACGTCAACTATTCAGTACACCTTCTCCGCCGACTGTTACACTCGTCTCTGCCACAAAGGTCTGCTCAATGAGCAGTGTTCATGCCGCCTTCTCACGTAGAGGTCTATATTGTGCTCCTTCTCAGCACGAAAATCTGCTCGGGCCGCAATGAGGTCAGCAAAGTGTAGCTTTCGTTCTACTTGGGAGAACAGAACCTCCAGAAATTTAGTAATGTCATGACATTCCTGGCATTTTTCAACAAAAGTTTCAATTTCCTTATTCATCTATGGCAACCAGTAATATTGATTAATCAACCGTTCTCTCCTTTGAACTCCGCGATGACCTTCTAGTAACGACTGATGATTATCTTGAATAATCCGATTTATTATGCTTCTATCTGGAATGCATAATTTCTCATTGAGATGTAGTCTCTTTTCTCTTTTTTCAAACGGTTTCATTACTTCCTCATAAACTTTTTTGAAGAATTCATCATTGCTATATTCTTCTTCTAGTCGTTCCGAAGTTTTGTCGTCTATGTAAACCGTTTTTAGATTCATTAAGATTTTAATGGTATTAGATGATACATGATGAATCTCGTTTTCTTTTCTTGAAAGTGCATTGGCAACTGTCTGAAGCGCTCCTTTAATGTACCTAATTTTATAGCCAAGTTCCTGCATGAATTCAATCCATCGTGCTTGTTTTCTTGATAGTAGTTTTTGACATTCTAAGTTTCAAAGCGGATGATGATCTGTGCATATTACGAAGTTTAAGCCATGTAAGTAGGGTCTCCAAGTGTCCAACGAATATATTATTGGCAGTAGTTCCCTTTCATGTGTTGTATGTTTCTGTTCGGCAGCATTTAATTTTCTAGATGCATATGTTACAGGACGACTGCCTGTTTCTCTCTTTGTGTTAGGTCGGCGCCTATGCCGGTTCTTGATGCATCACATTTTAACTCATAGGGGAGAGAGGCATCAGCACATCTAAGTATAGGTGTGTTGCTTAACTCTCTTTTCATTCTTTCAAATGTTTTTTGTTCATTTTCTTCCAATTGAAATTGTTTACTTTTCTCCCTTAACTCTGTTAATGGTGCAGCAATCTCTGAGAAGTCTTTAACAAATCTTACATAATAGTTAGACATTCCTATGAAGCTTTGTACTTCCGTAACAGTAGTTGATTCTTTCCAAATTTGAATAGCTATTGCTTTCCATGGATCAACTTTTATGCCATTAGCTGTGAAAACATGTCTTAAATATTGAATGTTTTCAAATTTTGCATTTTGAAAGCTTTCCATACAACTTATTTTCTTGTTATGTTTGGAAACCCTTTTCTAATTGTGTCATATGTTCTTACTTTGTTTTACTATATAATAGTTTATCATACAGACATACTAATATAAATTTATCTAAATACTTACTGAATATGATATTCACTAGTGTTTAGAAACACCATGGGGTCCGTAATAACCCAAATGAGGTTACCATGTACTCAAGCTGGCCACGGCGAGTTCGGAACGCTCTTTTTTCTATATCACATTCTTGTATTCTTATTTTGCGATATCCCTGTCATAATTCTATTGCTTAGAAGTACTTTGCTCTTTCTACTTCATCCTGGATTTCATCGATTCGAGGTAAGGACACTTGATTTTTTATGGTTTGTTGATTCTGTGCTGCATAGTCTACACACATTCGTAACCTGCCATCTTTCTTTTTTTACAAATAATACAGGGCTATCGCATGGACTTATACGAGGTCTTATAAATCCATGTTCTATCAGCTCACTAACGTGATTCTCCATCTCAGGTTTTGATAATTTATACATGGGTCCAATGCTTTGCTCGGCGTCTAGTACTAAGTATATTTTCATCTTCACTTCTCTCTGAGGGGGTAACGTTTTTTTTGTAATTCATTGTGGAATACATCTTGGAAGTTTTTCAAGAGTGACTTCAACTTTAGATCCTAAATATCCTTATGATATCCGCATGAAGTATACCTCAATGATAACCGTCAGATACGCATATGATGTGTGAAGAGATGTTCCTTGGATTTTAGTCTGTCCAAATGATGCACCGTAGATTTCCGGACTTCCATGGAACATATCTTCATGCGTCATATCAGTATCTTTGGAGTAGGTTTTGTACATCCAGAGGAAATGTAAAGGGCATGAATTAGGCGCATCCAACGTGGTACCACAGCATATCATTCGGATATCCGGGATGCGCAGAAAATATCCGAATGATACCCTATATATGTCCCAATCTTTCATCCGATGGACATCCATTGCGCATCACTTTATCTCACAAGGAAAAATTCTTCTTTCTCACAAGCCGTGAAAGCTGCTTACCAGATAAGCTAAAAGATAAAAGGAACCATGTCTATACTTATATATTCTTTCCTCTGCGCCAAGGGTAACTACACTTTCTTTCCGACGTACTTTTATTCTTCTACATTTCCAATCTATCTTGGGATGTTTCTTTAATAACCATGTCATTTCTAATATTGTATCGTAGATGATCAATGTAGAGCAAACCCTCTTCAGAGAGAACTTTTCGGTAGTGACAATCATAACTTGTTGAGACGCCCATCGATGGAAAACTCGAGGTTATGAGTAGCACGATGACGTGGACCCGGACCCGGAATGTGTACATGTGTACCACTATTTTGTTGTTTGGATGGAGTGAATCTTTTCATAATTTTTAGAAATACCCCGTGGGATTTGGTCCGACAGTGTCAGGACTGCCCGGGATGGAAGGTGCACATGAGGTGCTTAGAGTAACCTAATTTTTAGATACTTTTGACAACCCTCTACACGGCCGCTAATTCTACTACTTAGGTGATGGCTCACCGCCATCACAAACCTAGTAAAGGTAACCCGGTGTGCGGCTCTAACTATTTCGCCTGCGCGACGACTACAACTTCTCGCAGAGCGAGTTACCGCATCACGGTCTAGCCATCCCAGGGGTCCAACCAGGAGAGTGCACGTAGTGCATACCATAATTGGTCTTGTTTTTCTTTTATTTTTCTTCTGAGTCGTTGAGTCCACATATCTTTATTTACCAACCGATATTATCTCTCCGGCGCAGTACTTGGGTTTTTCTCTGTTCTTTCTTTCGTTTTTACCATTGGTTCGGTTCATTACCGCCTACAATTATTTGGTTGTTCCACCTTTGGATATCTACATTGACTGCAGCTACCATCGCTGGTCAAGGCATCCTTACTCTACTGTGTCTCCTTTGCTTTGTTTTCCCGTTCGGGTATAATTTGTCAACCCTGTGGTATAGCCTGAAGTCCTCGTGGATTTACACCCACACCGGAGGATACGGGGTGCTCTGTCGCTCTACGAACCTCTCTTGAGAGCGGGGATTCGAACTGCCTCGATGGCTTTTCCCTTTCTGGGATTGCTCCACAAATTGATCTCCCGATTTAGAAGCTTAAGAACGGGATTACCACAGTTGTTAATTGTTTGTTGATCTTTTTCGATTGGTTTCTCGTTGTCCAGTTTGGATATTTTTGTTGCCTTTTTTGCAATTGTTTGGCCTTGATTTGTTGCTTGTACTGAAGTAATCAGTCGGACCATGTTCGGTTGATATGGTGGGCTCTTTAGAGGCATCTCGTGAAGGTTCGAACTGCTCCACCCCCCGCGCGTCGAAGCAGCTGTCACGGAATCCTAAGCAGGAGAAGCCGACATCTGCTCAAGTGAAACAGACCCCGGATGCCCAGCTATTCAGGCTGGTGGGTTGGCTGTGTTATCTACCCAATTGGGTTCTCTAGTACAGCAGGTTGAAGAGTTGAAGACCCAAGTGCAGGTTCTCCATATATCGAATACCGATCATCCGCAGGATATTCAGACTCTCCGAGCTCGTGTCGAGGAAGTCCATGTTAGGGATGTTAGTTCAGAACTACGCACCATGAGTAAGGGTATTAATTCCATTTTGGAAGGTTTCGGCTCCGACAATATTCGTATCGAACATCGAAACTCGAGATTCTCCAGAGTACGATGGAGCGAGCCCAGAGTGGCATCGTTACACTCGAGGCTACGTTTCTGGCGGATGAAGAGTTCATCGCTTCCAAGGCAAGGGAAGATGCCCGCCCTCGGGTTTCAATCCGTCATTCTTCAAAGAAGTTCCGAAAGGACCGACCGACTACGTATGAAGACCGTTTGGTTCGTTCTGACTCCGACTGGGACAGTTCTACTACTTCGTCATCTGACTCCTCCAATGTTGGATATCGTGACCGCCGCGAACGACCGACAATTTCTAAGGTTACTTATGCTGCGCACGGTACCATCATGACCGGCGAGAGGGGTAGGAAGCACATTGGACTCAAAGAGTTGAAGCCCTCTAACATTCTGTTCCGGAAACTGTTATCGTATCGATATTATTGCTTAGACGACTCGTCACTTGATCGTACTCCCCGTGGGACAGGTCGTGTAAAGGTCTGTATCAAGAGGATGGACTTCCTCGCCCGTTTCGTATCGGAAGCCGACATACTCATGATGAGTGAAGCCTAGGCTTTCGTGGCACTACCCTAGCTTTTTAAAGAAATGGCTGGAGATCAGTTTCGCTCCGTCATGGGAGTTTCCGGTGCTTCGGAGGGAGATGTAAATTGTTGGCCGGAAGCTGTTAAATACGTTTTGAGGTCATACGCCACTGGTACTGCGATCCAGTCTGCCATCTTGGCTTTGCGCGATACAAAACAGAAATCCGGAGAAACGGAAACGCTTTATTCGACTCGCCTCAATAAGGCTTTCCATCGTTGTGGAAATGTGTATTTTCACTATGAGCGATGCGCTTTGTTTTGCGATGGTTTAGACCCTGCCATCAGAAAATTTGTGTGCTGGTATCAGGAATCCGACAGGAAGGCAACCTACCTGGAACTGGTTCGGTTCGCGCAGGCAGAGGAAGATGCTTTGCGTGCTCGCCAACACCCGAAACGTCGGTCTTCTAGAATACTCCACGCGGAGAACTCGTCATCATTCTCGCTAGTCCACCGTTCTACGGAAAATCCAGGTCTGGATAATGTTCATTTGGCTCAAAGCCAGGGCAGACAGTTCTTGCTTAGTACGGAGTTTCCGTCAACCTCAATTTCCTCTGAGAAAGACCTGGCTCTGTACGCGAAAACACAGGACGTATCACCGAAGGTTCTATAAGCCGATAACATCACACGTTCATTGGACCCGGTTGGCGAGATAAAACGAATCCCCAACATCAGATGGATAACCGTACGGATACCCGTCAACCTTTCGATACGTCAACGCTTATCTGCCATGTTTGGTATCATTGTGGTCAAGTTTCGACCGACTTTGAATTCAATCTGAAAGATATGTCGAAGATTACCAAAGCTTATGAGTCCCTTAGGGAAAAAGAACGTGCACGCGTTCCGAATTTGTCTTACTAAGAGCACCTCTATCAGGACAGGTAAATAGCCGAATATCTATATTTTTGGCTTTGCCATGCCTTTTGACATCTCTACCAGATGACGTAAACCTAAAATATTTGGCTTTGAAGCTAAAACGAATTCCAAATCGATCGTGGTTTGGCAGAGCCTTTAGCTTCCAAGCCATCCAGAAAAGCGAATCAGAAATAGACACGTCGCAAAACTGGCAGTGGCTTTGGCACCACGCCCGATTTCGAAGCCGAAGCATCACTGCATGAGATCATCTTCTCAAGAAAGATGATGATCTCATGCAGTGATGCTCGGAAGCGGCGACGCCCACCACCGTCAAGTGCAGCGGCTACGTGCCCCACGCCAGTTGCACGCAAAGCGCCGCGTTGCGCTTGCACATGAGCACTAGCTGCGTGCCGTCGAGCCTCAGCTGCGCTATCGCCGCGTATGCATGACTGCCGCGATGCGTCCTACCCTGCTCGCGCCGTCGTTGCTGCCTACTACCAGCACAGTCGCCGCGTCGCTTGGCAGCGACAGCCGCGCGCTCGCCTCCCTCTTGTCGCCCGCTTTGCGTTAAAATTGCGCGTACAGCAACAGTTCGTACTGCCACACATTTTGCGAACCGTTCTGACTGTAGTTGGGACAGAATGTACTGCCAACGTTTGGCACTGACTGATAGAGGTGCTCCGATAAGAGCCAAATTAAATTTTGGCATTTGCGAAATTTAGCTCTCAAATATAGCTTTGCTGATAGAGATGCTTTAACAGGTTAGTTCGCTGTTCTTGCCAAGTACTGTTGCATCCGTCTCCAACCAGGCACCGGTATCTCAAGGAGCTTCAACCTCTGACGTCGTTCAGTCATGAGAAGGGGGCAAAACCGCTTCGGTGGATTCGCCTTCGACAAACTAATTTTGGGAGTCTCCCCGAACAAAGAGGCGCCCACAGAGTCGAGGAGTGTGGCGCCCGAGGCGTCATCGCCTCGCTCTTCAGTCAAGATCCTTGGTAAGAACACGGCTGCTTCCGACGTGAACTCGAGACACTTTGGTGTCCTGCGTGGACCGTGGGTGGGGTATAGAAATCGCCGTATCTCGGATCGGGTTATGGTCATGGCCAAACGTAACTAAAAGGTGTACAAAGACCTTGGCTTGTTCAACCAGTTCATGGTTCGACATTTATCTGTTCTACATACAGGAGCTGGTCCTTGCCTTTTGGTTAAATCGTTGTTAACTGCCTCGTTACGGCCGTTGATTCGTCAAGGTCCATCGCTGGATATTGCCGATGCAAACAACAATCCGTTACGAACAGAAGGCTTCATTGACAAAATGGTACGGCTCGGCCAATGCGCAGTCTAATTAGAATTTCTCGTATGCGAATCGTTAGCTTCTCTCGTTATTCTGAGATGCGACTTTTGCGAGAGGTTCGTCAAAGTGATTCCTCCGCGTTCTAAATGTGTCGAAACGGAAGATGTTTGAACCAAACCGATTCTTCGGGAGCCGCTCCGCCAAGCTTTCAAGCGTCAAGTTCGTCTCTCTGCCGCACAGCATAATCCAAATATGGATAGAAGTTCTACTGGTTTACGGTGCCTCCGTTCAATTTCGATTCCTGCAAAATCCCAAACTTAGGTCACTGTGAGCTCGAACCAGCATGGTTTATGTGTCGTACAACTGATACAATCACTGCATGATTTTCGTCGTCTTTCATTCACTAATGGAGTTGTTCCTATTGAACCCCAGACGACTTTTAAGCTTTTGATAGCCAATTTGTGGCCCAATTCTCAATGGTGCACCAAACACCAAGGTATTGGTTCAATAATGCCGCATCCGGCTTCTGTAATACCTACCAAGTTTACCCTCGCGAACGAACTCGTCGTACAACACTCTGGGAAGGGGGAAGAGGAGATAATTGCAACCGTTTCGGATGTCGGTACGCCGAACGCATCATTAGAGCCTGAGGCAAAGCTAGTCCCTTTGGACATGAACAGAAGGATCCTGTTACGGAATTGGAAGAATTGAATCTGGAACATGGACCAGACACTCATCGTGAGAAATTACGTGATATGTTGAGGCAGTCTACCCGGACGTGGGATGGTTTACTAGCAAAGATATCGATTACCGAGCACAGAATTTGATCTGCTTCTGAACACTTGGACGATAGCGCAACACCATTATAGAGCTGGTCCTGAGGCTAGGGAAGAAGAAGAATCTCAAGTTGAGAAGCTGCTTAGGGGTGGAGTCATCGATCCGCCCCAATCTCCATGGGCATCACCGGTAGTACTCGCCCCTAAGAAGGACGGATCGAGGCGATTCCGTATTGATTACGATCGACTCAAGTCGGTCACGGTTAGGGACGTCCACCCGATTCCACGAATGGATGAATGCATTGACTCAGTCGGGAGTGCTCGGGTTTTTACCGCCCTCGACGCGAATTGGGGATATTGGCAAGTTCCTATCTGCAAGGAAGACCGTGAGAAAACCGGTTTCGTATGCCACCAAGGCCTGTATCATTTTAAGCGAATGCCTTGTATGCCCACAAACGCGCGTGCTACGTTTCAAAGAGCGTTGGACATTCTACTGGCTCCATACTAATGAAAGAGCTGTTTGGTATACCTTGATGACTGATCATCTTTTCCAACAACAAAGACGATCATTTGTCTCATCTGCGAGAAGTCATGCGTGTTCTCGGCGATGCCGGAATAACTCTGAAGTTAAAGAAGTGCGAGTTTTTCACCGATTCGGTTCAGTATCTTGGATATACGATCCGTCCCGGAAAGCTCTCGATTGAAGAAGTTCGTGTGAAACCCTTGAAGGAAGTCAAGCATCCCACGAATCAAACTGGACTCCGTTCTTTTCTTGGACTTTGTAACGTGTATCGTAGATTCGTTCCGAATTTTGCCAAGATCTCGGCTCCTCTTCACGAGCTTTTGAAGAAAGGAAGGCCAGTTGAGCTGGAACCCTTTAGCGAAGCGGAAGCTTCTGTATTTCAGATCCATGTTGACGCTGTAACGTCACCACCAGTTTTGGATTTACCAACTCCTGGCTTGCCATATTCGGTGTACAGAGACGTTAGTGCCTACCAAGTTGGTTGCGCTCTTACCTTGGAAGACGAACTCGTAGACCGGTTGGCTATTGGTCAAGGACACTGAATGTTCATTAGAAGAACTACTCAGTTTCTGAGAAAGAATGTTTAGCCGGGGTGTCGGCATGGAACATACTGCGACCCTTTTTATTGGGTACTCACTTCGTGGGGCATACCGACCATTCGGCTCTCCGTTGGCTCTTCGGATATCGGAACCCTCTGGCAGGTTAATGCGCTGGCGTCTCCGTTTGGCAGAATTCGATTTCGAACATGAAAGGCTCTCTAACGTTAACAGATGCATTCTCGTCTAGGACAACCATACGTCCCACGGAGAATTGGAGATACCGTGTTTTATGGTATGACCGGATGGTTTATCGAGACGATAGATGATGACTTGTGTGACGATTTATTTGTTACGCCGATTCCAGAACCTCTCGGAGATTCCTTTGTTCTTTTATCTCGTTGGAAGGTCAAGGACACTGAATGTTCATTAGAAGAACTACTCAGTTTCTGAGAAAGAATGTTTAGCCGGGGTGTCGGCATGGAACATACTGCGACCCTTTTATTGGGTACTCACTTCGTGGGGCATACCGACCATTCGGCTCTCCGTTGGCTCTTCGGGATATCGGAACCCTCTGGCAGGTTAATGCGCTGGCGTCTCCGTTTGCAGAATTCGATTTCGAAGTTCACTATAAGAAAGGCTCTCTAAACTGTTAAGCAGATGCACTTCTCGTCTAGGGACAAACGCTTATACGTCCGCCACGGAAGAATTGGAGATACCGTGTTTTATGTTATGACCGAGGATGGTTTGATCGAGACGATAGATGATGACTTGTGTGACGATTTATTGTTACCGAATCCACGGAACCTCCGTCGGGTTCCTTTGTGCCTTTTACTTCTGAGGAGATGATCAGAGTGCATATGTCCGATCCATGTCCGCAGATACGCTCTCGCCTAAATGAAGGTTTTCACATACCGTTCGCTATGAATGACCAAGGTTATCTGGTTCGTTTCGTTAATAAGGAACATAAACAGATTGTGGTACCTCATACTCTACAACAGAGAGTTTTACATCTTTCACATTGTGTGAAAATGGGGGCTCATCTTGGTGGAAGGAAGTTGTATTCGAAACTACGCAGAGTTTTCCATTGGCGCGCAATGCGATAGACTGCTACGCAGTTCGCCGTGGTTGTACGGAATGCTCGAAGAAGAATCTCCGTCTCCGAAAATACTCGAAGGAGCTCACGCATTTTCCTGCAAGTGCTCCACTGGAGTTCGTGGCGATTGACATTCTTGAACCACTACTCCGTGGCCGCTCGTTTTCATCGTTTTCTTTTGATCATTACGGACAGGTGTTCCAAACTGTTTGGTACAGTTCTTTTAAGGACCATCACTGCAATGACGATAGCGCAAGCGTTCGTCCAGCATTGTATTTTTGCCCATGGCCCACCTGTTTAGGTTCTGTCCGGCAATGGAGGACAATTCGCTTCGAAATTCTTTCAAGACGTCTGCCGTGTCTTGGATGTCAGGAGTCTCTTTACCTCTACGTATCATCCCCAAGGGAGCAGACAAGTCGAACGGTTCAACCGTACGATGCTTAAAGCATTAAGATCCTATGTATCCGATCACCCTAAGAAATGCGACCTTTTCACAGACGCTATTACGTATGCATACAACACACAGGTTCACCGCGTCACCAGTTTATCTCCATTTGAGCTCGTAGTGTCAAGGATACCGCCTCCGGTCGCTATCGAGTCTCAACCCAAGCTGGGCGCGTTCCTTTCGGAACGGTTATATCGGGATATCTAGAAGGCTTGGTTAGAAAAGATGGTTCTAGTCGCTCGGAAAGCTATGGCTAAAGCAAAATCTGCCTACAAGGCTAACTTTGACAAGCGAATTCGTACACCGCTACCCTCGGTTCTTAATCCTGGCCACCTCGTTTTTGCCCGTAAGGAATAATACAACTCCGAGAAGGAACCAAAGCTTAAACTCTCTCCTATTGCTGAGGGACCTCATAAGGGAAGTTTCACCCGAACGGACTCTGTCGTACTGGATATCAATGGCCTTCATGAACGGCTGTCACGCGATTGCGTCACTGCTGCTCACAATCCTACTGTAGAAACTATCACTGTACCTCCACAGGGTAATTCAAGTTAAACTGAAGCAACCTCGCCCCCACGGCTCGCTACAGTTCAGCATCTGGATCGAGGCTTGACTGATTTGCCGCAGAAGTCGGCTAATTCTTCATCTACTCTATTAGAGAATCCTGTGGATCCACACGCCCGCGTAACCCCACCACCCGAGATTGTTATCGCATCGGTATCTCAGCTTGAGAAGAGGGAAGAGATGCATGACGTTGTCTCATCCTTGATACCGAGCCCCGCATCTCGCAGCGATGATTTGCCGCAACGTGGAAATCTTCAGAACCAATTGGTCATTTCCGTTAGGAATCGTTCGTCGAGTACGAAGACTGTGTCCACAGACCCTGGCTTGTTGCTTGCAGCGATGAATTTTTTGAAGTCTACCTCGTTCAGGTCATGCATAATGATACGGAGCACACCCTCGTGGGAGACTCAGCACACGCGCAGAGCTCGTGCTGACTAGCTTACTACGCTTCAGCGTCAGGAACTGCGACACGGCGTGTTCTGCCGCATAGGCGACGATTACGGTACCTAACCAAGGTTTTTCAACCGACCCTTGTTGAACGGCATTGTCCGTTTTGAAAAGGCGCATTGCGCAATGGAAATCGGCCAATTTTGGCAGGATTTGATGCATCACGGTGCCGCCGGTAGCCATCGCAACGAGCGGCGTAGCACAAGAACACTTGGTATGTTGCCCAACCAATGGGATTCTTTTGCACAACTCCACTTCTCAGAAACCATTTCCAATGTGAATTGGGTGCACTACCAATGAAAATGGGTTGCACACTTCCAAGTGGCAGATGGACGAACCAATTAGATGTTGTTACACAGCAGAAATACTTGTAAGTGCACATGGCCACTTGGCAGTTGTTCTCCCAATAGGAAGCAGTTCCACAAAGCCACGTGTGTGGTGCTCTAACCAATTAAATTGCTTTGCACTTGCAGGCCACACGGCGCGTAACCGTCGAGCTCCACCGTCAGAACGCTTAACTCCCGTGGTATCGACAGGGATACTCGTGTTCGAGATGCGATAACTTCGCACTACGTTGTCCAAATCGTATTGAATTCAGCTTGTGACGATCAGCTCGTCGCTCTCTTTCATAGAATAACTTTCTTGACTGAATGGAAATTGGTCATTACCAACAATACGACGGTTGAATTGACACATCGATGCTTAATTGTGGAACCATTACTGGTTGTTGAAGGAGTCAATACGCCGTCAAGGCTGCACTCTTATATCGGCATCATCGTTGTAACTCCGTGCGGAAATAGTATGATGAACTCAACGACCGACCAAGCGGCGTAGCCACGTGAGTACGTTGTGGAGAAAATTTTGAATCACGAAAAAGCTCCAAATGGAGGGTGGCTTAATCGCGTGCGATGGTATGGATTTCCGTCATCAGCAGACACCCACGAACCTGTGAGACACCTGCCTAGGTCTTTCATTGCTCGCTATCACCGACCCATCGGTACCCCACTACCGCCCAACATCGGCGAAGCCCAAACTGGATGACGCTACTGTGGCGATGACGCGTAGCCCGCGAAGGGACCTCTAGTTACTCGAGAAGGAGAAGAAGAACGTGAAGAAATTGCTGTATGAAGAGAAGAACAAAAACTTTCGAATGAAGTGGAAAGGTTAGCTACCCTGGAATGGTTCACCAATCATGATCACGGACACTGCCAATAAACGTTTGAAGAGAAGATTTTCCGATGACGGTCATTATGAAGATTCGGAGAAGAAGCAAAGAAGACCTATCAGAAGTTTAACACTAGTTGTTGGTTTGTTCATATCGTCTACATGTCATTGAGTTCGTGTAGTTGGTCAACACCATGCGTTCATGAGCACCCCACAAAAAAAGTTTCTCATGATTGGAAGTACTGCGCAACGGATGCGCGTAGCTCTTTTGTCGTGGAAACGTCCCCAGGAATGTTCACACCCATTGAGGTCAGGAAGTGGCGGATGGTAACCTCTTCTGGGTCACCTACCACGAGACTACCTACGTTTGGATTATAACCAAAGTCCGCACCCCGAGCGCCCATTCCACCATCTTGGTCAACGTTCATTGCGTCATGGTCCATCATCGGATCTTCTAGGTCGGCCGGAGGTGCCAACTCGTCAGCATCGACATACACCCTCGGGTGTCCATGAGAAATGATACGCTGTGCGTCTTGAATGGCCGCTGTCTGAGCAGACGAACACAACAAGCCCTCGTAGGGATCGTAATAGACGAAATCACCGGCTCGGTAACTTCTGCGTCCTGGAGAACGGTCGAAGACCCGAAGCTCGCCACAATCAGGTTGGTTGTAAGGCACGGTGTTCCAATTTACGCTGTCAATGAAATCGACCAGGTACCTGAGTTCTTCCAAGTTGGACTCACCCTCAAGGGCAACTCGCAGGTTAATCGTACGAAGATTGTTCCGGGGTGCTATCGGAAGATGCCAGATTCGGCATTGGTAATGCGCTTCCCATAGGCGTAGCACGTCCACACGGGCAATCCATTCGGTAAGGAAAACGGAGCAGTAACCGCTATGTCGGTTGGGCAAGAGCTTCGAACCTAGGTAGGTCAAGCATGACGGCAACTCTGGGACACATCCACGAAGAAATTCCACCATACCCCACCAATGGAGCAGGGCTGGATAACGTCCATGAAGGAATCGCGCTGCGATCGCTCGAGCTTCTAAATTCTGGTAATGAACCAAGAATCCGAATTCGGAACGAGCCTTGCGCTCAAACCGGACGCTGTCCTGCAAGTAATCGTCTCGCAGCTTGCTTCGCATGTACCGGAACCCGGCACGGAGAAAGGGTCGCTCCCAGCACAATAATTTGTCACGGATAACCGGTCGCGATAATCTATCAAACTGTTGGATAGTCCCCACAAGGGCAGCCAAGTTTGCACCGTAAGATTCTTCTCCGTGAGCTCGGAATATGGCAACATCGAGCCCGTACTCGAATGGAATGAGGGTATTACCGCGGATACGGACCAAGCGTTGGTATGCGATTCTCGCAATGTTACTTCTCCCGTCGTCACGAGTCTGACCATGTTTCACACTGAGATGACCAAGAGGTATCGCTACGCGCACGCGTCAAGCCCACGATTGGGCAACCGCAACTGAAAGGTCGCCAGGAAGTACACCATTCTCGGCATACGAGTCCAACAATGCGGCGTCATTTACCGCTACAGTGTGGAACTAAGGTGCCCGGGAATACAATCGGGGGTCCTGCAAGGGATCACGATTGACAAGTGCGCTACGCGGAATCCAAGTTGGAATGGCCGGCACGGTCGGCATAGGATCGAAAGCGTTCCACGCGCCCACGTCGAGGGCTTGACCAAGAGGTACTGTTAGAGGCAGAGAAAGCGAACAGAAACCGGTATGAATCTGACCCATCAGGGGATTTGAAGGTCCCGCACCAGGGGAAGGTCCAGTATTCTGGGAAGGTTACGCTGCGGACGGAGTCTGCTTTCAGGAAGACGGAGGAATCTGTTGGTCAGAATTGCTTTCCGAAATCAGAGATTTCGGAGAAGAAACTAGGAAATGTATAGCTACACTCACGTTCGAGAGGTCTGAAGAGACTGGTGTGATATCCCAGTGGGGATCTATGGAAGCCAAGCGCTCGGAGAGTGGCATAGCGGTCAGATATTTATACTGATGTTCGTCACGGAACTCGTCGTCAACCAGGGTGGTTTCCTCTTCAGAACGGGCATGTGTACAGCAAACTCTCCTCAGATACCGTTTCGGTAGTGGCAATCATAATGACCATGTCATTTCTAATATTGTATCGTAGATGATCAATGTAGAGCAAACCCTCTTCAGAGAGAACTTTTCGGTAGTGGCAATCATAACTTGTTGAGACGCCCATCGATGGGAACTCGAGGTTATGAGTAGCACGATGACGTGGATCCGGACCCGGAATGTGTACATGTGTACCACTATTTTGTTGTTTGGATGGAGTGAATCTTTTCATAATTTTTTGAAATACCCCGTGGGATTTGGTCCGACAGTGTCAAGACTGCCTGGGATGGATGGTGCATATGAGGTGCTTAGAGTAACCTAATTTTTAGATATTTTTGATAACCCTTTACAGGGCCGCTAATTCTACTACTTAGGTGATGGCTCACCGCCATCACAAACCTAGCAAAGGGAACCCGGTGTGCGGCTCTAACTATTTCGCCTGCGCGACGACTACAACTCCTCGTGGAGCGAGTTACCGCATCACGGTCTAGCTATCCCAGGGATCCAACCAGGAGAGTGCACGCAGTGCATACAATCATTGGTATTGTTTTTCTTTTATTTTTCTTGTGACTCGTGGATTCCACATATCTTTATATATCGACCGGGACTATCTCTCCGGCGCAGTACTTGGGTTTTTCTCTGTTCTTTCTTTTGCTTTTACCATTGGTTCGGTTCACTACCGCCTACTATTATTTGGTTGTTCCACCTTTGGATATCTACATTGACTACAGCTACTATCGCTGGTCACGGCATCCTTACTCTACTGTGTCTCCTTTGCTTGGTTTTCCCGTTCGGGTATAATTTGTCAACCCTGTGGTATAGCCTGAAGTCCTCGTGGATTTACACTCACACCGGAGGATACGGGGTGCTCTGTCGCTGTGCGAACCTCTCTTGAGAGCGGGGATTCGAACTGCCTCGATGGATTTTCCCTTCCTGGGATTGCTCCACAATTAAGTCTACAAAAAATGGTCTAATTTTAAAGGAATCATTTCCGATACTAAGTGGGATGCTATTTATACCCAGAAATATAGTAAAAGCGTTTCATCCCATAGCTCGGCTTCGTACTGGCTTTTCTGATACTTTAACCCTAATCGATCGACAAAGCCATTAGAGATCATTATGTCCTCACAGCCCATGTTCATTAATATCTTACAGTGCTGCTACTCTTTCTGGCTTAGTAGCGTTCCCTGAAGATGTAGTAGAAGCGATTTTCGTTTTCATGCTCTTTTTGGGCTACAAATTCTTATTCTTTGTTTTCTTGTCTCATAATTTCTACATCCTATTTTCTGTCTAAAGATAGTTTTAATTCACTTTTCTTATCGTCCTCCTGGGAATGCGCTAATGTCGATCCTGACACTAGCGCTATGTTTATGTGTTTGTTTCATTTTTAAAGTTGTTACCAACTCTTCGTTGATTATGATTTTTTGTAATGCGGTTCTTTTTCTCACATGTAAAACACAGTTGTTCTCTAAGTCATCTTCTTCTCTCCGTGGAAATTAAATAATTCTGATTTTAGAAAGTAATATTTCCTATCTGCATAGGGGCTGGTCTTTGTCGAGGATTGTTACTACTGTAAATCTTCTGTCGAAACTAGCATTCGCTCCAACTTTGTTCATTTCTAAGAAAAAAATCAGTTATATACGTCATACCCATTCTAGGTGACACTCTGCGTAGCTATCCCGGCAGCTGCCTACGCGCCACGAGCTACAGACAAATCATCGTGTGCAGCTATGAACGAATAGATTTCGGCAACGGCTTCGGATCGTTGATGATCGGCATCAGCGTGGTTTTTATCCACGAGAAAATAGGATGTTGTATGTAATTTCTATTGTGAGAAGATGGTTAGCAGGCAATTTGGAATTGCTCCTGATAGGGATATATTTGGGCGAAGGATAATTTCGTGTTCAAAGTTGACCTCTGACTTCTGGAAATATACTACTACCGATGAGGAGGACGTTCTTGAAAACGTTTGGTTTTTTGTTATTGATACTGAGTTACTCCTCCTTGATATACTCGTAGGTGAACTATTCCTTTACTTCGAATTAGAGTTCCTGCATGAGCCTTTCTTTTCCTCGTCAAGTTTGTCAATTCTTACTGATCTGAATTCCGGCTGCCAAAGTAGTGTTCTTCGCCTCACTACCGCTTAGTTTCTTGGAGCCTGGTTTAGATTCCTACACTATAAACAGTGGTTATCGATGCTACCATTTGTTAATACAGCTACTGTACTTTTAGTAAATTCTTTGAAAATTAGGACTAAATCCTGAACTGAAATACTATCTACTTACTGGTTGTTGAGACTTTGGTTTTTGTTTGTAATAAATGTGTTTTATATACTTCTATCTATGTTGTGCGGCTACTAAGCACTTTAGACGTTAGTAGAGATAGAGATTTTTTAGTTGACTTGGAAGTACGAAGATGTGAGAGGCGGTTTCGCCCGCTGGGAACCGCTTCCATACACTTTGTGGGGCCCCCAAAACAGCCTAAAATCGCATAGTCCACTTCTATGCACTCATTACACACTTCTACTCGATTTCGTTCCGTTTTGATTGCAGTTTCTGACTTTCCACGCCCTAATCCTTTGCAATGTTGTCAATTCTTCTTCGATTGCAGCTTTCCAGCGATCACGGTCAGGGGAGTCTATTCCTTCTCTAACGCCCTGCGCGCTCTCACCCATATGGATGATGTCTACGTTGTCGCTCTGTGCAAAGAAAGACGCTTCAAATCGCGAAGCCGGTTTCCTTGTGCGCTAGAGGTATCTTTTCTGACGATAATTCGTTATCAATTCAAGCATTTCTTCTTCACTCATAGGTTCCTCCTTGATGTCACGTCTTTGGTTCTGTGCAGGAGGCATCATAACCACTTCAATCATTTCATTGTGCCCTAATTCCAGTTGATGTAGTGTGGTCCCATGGTCTGTGTCCGTGCCGTGGTCATCCTCCATTAGCATCTCTATGAGGAGTTCAATGGTATTACCAGTTTCATCAATTTCATGAGGAACTGTCTGTTATTGCCTGAAGATTTCTTTCCCAGTTAATATTGATCATTGATGCGTGCATGACGAAACGTCAATATCACGCCATCGTTACTCATGTAGACTCGAAAGTTGCGGTTTGGTAGACAACTCAGTAGAATGCCCCGTGTTGACCTAGATTCTAATTTGGTTAGCTTTCTCTGATGTACCCAGACGTCGCATCCAAATACTCTGAGGTTTCTCCCATAGGATTTCCGCCCAGTTAGGATTTCAATAGGGGCCCTCTCACCCATTCTCGTGGAACTGGCTGCGTTCCTTAAGTCAACGGCTGTGGCGAGCGCTTCAGCCCAGAACTTGTTAGGCAGTCCTGCATGTCATAATATACTTCGGATCATATCCATTAGTGTCCGGTATTTTCGTTCAGCAACGCCGTTTTGTTGAGCGTATGTGGTGTTAATGAGTTCTATTCAATACCATGTTCTTCTAGATACGGTTTGAGTCCAATATACTCTGGACCGTTATCTGAATAGAGCTTTCTTATGACGCAAGAGAATTTGCTTTCGAACCACATATGAAAGGACCGGAAGTCGTCGTTGCATGTTTCTTTTCCCTCATCACAGCGAGTATGCCATGCGGAACTCGGACCGTCACTGAAAATAATGAAGAATCGCTTTCCGGCTATACTCCTTGTCCTTAGTGGCACACATATATCTAAGATGATCATTTCTCTCAGTTCCAGGATTTTGTAAGTCCTCCCTTCCCCCGAAAGTCTTGGCATCCTGTCTTCGACACACGGGATGCAGTCCATACCCTGATCCGGTTTGGCAGTGAAGTCCAGTCCGTTCACGGCTCCTTAGGTCTCCATCTTTTTAATCTTTTGGCGGTCTACGTGGCCGTACCCGTAGTGCTACAGCTCAAGCCTATTTCTAGGATCCGTTGTAACTAACATCGCCGAAAAAGCACCACGGGGCGTCAAAAATGGACCGCATAGTTCCAGGACACCTTGTGTTGTTTGTCGGATAGTTACAAAGATTTCTTTTTTGCTTCACACGCACGTCTGGGGCTCAATCGTATTACTCCATCCTCTCTTGGCAAGGGCTGTAGCAGAAAACAAGTTTGAATCCAATTCGGGGATCAACAGGACACCTTCCAGCAAGATGCAAACATTTGGAGAGTCTTCAGTCCACAGCTCTAATTCCCCGATGTATGGTGCAGCAATATGCCTTCCGTCACCGAGAGTAATGGCTCTCGGCGGCGCAGTAGGGATCCAAGCAACTTGGATTTGGTCTCTTACAATGTGGCTCGAAGTGCCCGAATCAAGGAAGAACCGTAATTCTGTAGTCTTCTAGGCCAAAAGCAACTCGTAATTCTGCTTTCCGCTCAAGACGCGATTAAGTACAGCTCTTGACATTCCGAATCGAAATTCAGACGCCGCTTCATTTTGCTCGGCTCTGCAGCACTCTCTTTCTGGCCTGCGAACGTCCAATGGTCAGAAATACTTCTTCATTTAGTACATGTGAGAGCTAGCCTAATCCTGAGAAATGTTTGCGGCTTTTTTGGGAAGGCTACCATCATTTTCTACTTGAATCTGCGTCTGTAGCGTCACCAAGCCCAGCATTTGCATTCTAACGGCCGCTACCAGCGCACATTCTTCGTCCACACTCCCGTCAAGTATGTTCATTTTTAACTTGTTCGACATATTCACACATGATCAGAACTGCTGAGTAGGTAAAGATCTGGAGTTTGCGCGCAACCGCACAGCGCAAAAGCACGCCTGTTTGGCGTTGTTTGTAGGGCCAGGCTGCGAAGGTGTTGTTCCTGCCTGAGCGGATATGCGAGTGGACGATACTTCTCAAATCGATTCCGTTCAGCGTGATGAGCACGGGCTGTATCCATCGAGAACCTGGTGACAGGGCGCGCATCATGCGCCGAGATACTCGAAACCCACGTCGTGGTTGATTGGTGATGTTAAGTGAACCAGGTTTAATTGAAGGCCAGTGAGAAGCTTGACCGTTTATTTCAATCCAAGAACTCTCGAGATTTAGACTGGGTTCAAATCATGACCCTCAACTATTGAAGGTAACACAAGTTTAATACAATATGGATTGAATTGGAGCATGGATGGCCATGCTATTAGAAATAGGAATTACTCCTTTCCAAGCATTCGATTAATACCATCGATGCAAATGTGCGAAGAATCTAGCAGTCCCTTGGAACGAATCATTGGATCAATGAAATATATTCGTGTGCCATTGAAGGAAAAATCCGAAGTGGGAACATGTGCCTTGGGCTGCACTAACCCAATCAATCTTCGCCAAACCTAAATGCCCTCTACGATTTTGCCAGGGAACGCTTGGTCGATGCCCCCCTGTCTGAAAATTTGCTTCTGTCTTCCCATCTGCGGCCTCGCAGCCCACTGGAACAAACCCACAGTGTGAAAGCTCTCACATTTTTCTTGTTCTGTTAGTGTGTTCAGAATCCAAGAGGGAGTGAACTCCAGTACGTCTAACAGTCGACCGTAGCGGAAATCCAAGTAATTACCTACAGTAAGGTCCATTTCCACTGCAACTTAGTTTGAGGTCCAATGCGATGATAGTCTTTGCGATGGACGGTGGCGATTTCGAAAGAGTTCGAGGATGTTACAAAACGAACACGAGAGTAAAATATAACGTTTTCAATGGATTCTGACATTCACCTCGCTGGAGAGATAGAAACACCTGTATATTCGTCCGCTTCGCAGTTCTTTCGGGAGAAGCAATTACATAATAATCTTCGAATGATCCTCTGCTCGCTGATTTCTTCCAACATCATTGTGTTGATGGCCCAAGAGAATCAAAACCTCCTTTTGCGCTTAGCTGCTTCACTTCATCGCACTCCTCCATTAAAATGGGTTCCTGTAGAACCACTTACACGCTTCAGATTATAATGAAAAGTTGATCATTTCAGTCAATACATTTGGTCTTGCAATGGATCTGTTGTTTACCCAGCCAATAAAACCTTCCGTGCAATACTGAGACACGCGCTTTAAAGTTCCGTACTCAGCCAAGTTCTTGAATATCTGAAGCAAAGCATGGTATACAGACTTGCAATGTGAACCCTGGCGGGATCCAGGCGATAGTATTCGCACTTAAAGTGCTCCACGTATTTCCTACAAAGACGTGAGAGACCACTGACATCTACTGTAGAAATATCGGTACTAATTGATATGTCAGCAATCTCAGCGAACAGTTGGAAACCATCAAGATGGCAATGAGACAATACGCCATCCATGACACCGAGTGAAAAAAGTATGTTGAATGACTTATGATCATCCGCCTTCCATTTTCTGTAATGCTCTACAGGCTCCGATGTGATTCCTGCCTGAGATAATATCTGCCTTGACCACAAAGCCTGCTCGTCGCCAATTGTACGAACTACTGGCTGGGAAACATTTTACCTCTCTTCACCTGTAGAGGTAAGCGAAGTAAATAGGTACTTCTGCATATTTTAGAACAAGTTCATGATTTCATGTGAAACGATGTTGTAAGGATCCAGTCTATTTGGATCGCGATTCAGATCTTCCCATGGGGGATGAAGCAAAATAGAACCTTCTCGTATTCCAGTTGTCTTTGGGAAGCGCTTCTTCTTAGAAGTAGATGCAGCTTTCAACTCTTCTAAAGTAAAAGAAACCTCACGAGAAACCGTCGTTGAATGCTGCCATTTCCACTGGAAGTTCTTACAAGGCTGAGGTGGTCATAATGGGAAGAACTACCAGAGATACCGCCTATTACTGCCTCAAGTTTGCATTATGACACGGCCTTACATCATAATGATCAGCTAGACCACATTTTTTTGATATGGCGGGCTGGTCCCCTGCGACGTACACAAGATGAAGACGATCTTTTTTCGTATCAACATTGTGGCGAAACGAAGAATAACCTTCTTTCCGCATCTGCAATAGTTTTTCTACAAGTGGTAGCAAGAAGGGCTGAAGGTTACGGGGCTCTTTCAGTCCAGGCATAAATGCCAGCGGCAGGACATTCTCTGGCTTGTAGCGATGCGCTGGATGAGGATTATAGTTGATTTCGACCATGAAAAAAACGTCATAGTATTTTTTTCTATGTGGTTGCAACTCATCCATGCTCACAGCAAAACATAAGTCTTTATCAAGCTCATGCTCTCAAACCATAATAGGAACAAAGACATCTGATACGATCTCCATCAAAGTAATCACCAAGTCAGCCATCATTGCTTTGCCTAGATCTGCGCAAAGAATACAACTGTTCACATGTTTCCTTGCGCTGGACAAAAGCACGAATGCGGTGAAGCAAAGGGATATCGAAAGCTACCAGGCTAATTAAGTCCCAGAGCGGTTGATGAAGCTCCGTATTCCGAACATTCATGAGCTGAAAGACCTTCTGTCGTTGATGAAACAAATGCCATATGTCCAGGGCATACCTTTTAGCTTTGTATAATATCGCGTAGTCTTGATTTAAATAGGAGGTTATCAGTAACCTCTACCATTTGCTGGGAGGCACTTTTACAAATCGCAGAACTATACTCATGCCTTCTCTCTAGATTCGCCAGCGATTACCAAATTGGATACAATCTTCATTGTCCCACAATGCTTCAGATGATCTCCTCCTCTCGGTGGGCTGATATGATACTGCTATCTCAATTTCGATGTGTTCCAATTCGGTTTCTATGATACGCTCGGCATGGTTTCCATACGCAATTGGGGAGAGGAAAGCGCCGTCCTGCCGAGACATGGGTTCATTAACTTCCATATGATCTTTATCGCACTGGAAGAGACCCCCTGGTTCAGCACTCTGCAAAGTTTGTGAGACCGGTGGTTGTTGCAAGTTTGGAGAGGATTGTTGTCCGATGAAGTTATGATCAAAGCAGGGCTCATTATATGCTTTCATGTGAGACGTCGGAAGATGCATTCCAGTTTGACGTATGCCATCACCTTCCTCTGATCCGATTTGAACATGGGCCGCAGTCAACGCAACTGTTGGTACATGTTCATCTATTCCGTAGTTTTCATTCACGTCTGGCGAACTAAACGAAAGCGTACCCAAGTGATTGACGTCAGCTGCTTTTGCATCTGTGTTGCCGTTCTCGTATCGATTTCTCGCACTGCCACCAAAAAATCGAAAGTCAAGGATCCAAATGGTCGCAAGTATAACAAGAAAGAGAATCTGGAACCCGCAGACCCCATCTATACAGAGGAAGCCCTTTCTCAGCAATTGCAAGGTTCGAATTTCTTCTGTGAGAAGCATTGTCGTACACGACACAGGCTTCCCTGAAGGACATCGACAATGACACCAAGGAGAACACACATATCTTCCTGCCTTCCGTACGCGTGACATCAACTGTGTCAGAGTTCAATCGAATGAGTATATTGAATGAGACGGAAGAAAGATCTGCTGCAACTCAAAAAAAGTAACGCAAATCTTACTTCTACGCGTTTTTCGCTTCAGAAAAGATACAGTTCCGTTCATTGAGATACCAATCACCACACTTTGCTTGAAACGAAATAGAAATCTCTCGTATCACTTATTTGGAAAGAACGCTTCATCTTCAAACTCACGTCGTCCTCAAATGGCAGCCGTGTGGACTTCGTCCTTCCAACTCTCTTCTTCATCCAGTTACTGTGTCCTTAGCCTCCTTCCCTTAATTTACTAGCCGGATTTAAAGCCGTGAACTGCAATGTGCCAAATCAGCAGCCAGCAGTTTCAGGCCTTGGTAGTCGCCAAACTCGGTGAGCAACAGAATGAGTTAAAACAGCTACGCGAGTACGTCAAGGACAGAGTTTCGGCTGTGATCATTTCCCTGCAGCTCCTCCCACTGCTGGGTCCCGTGCAAGGAAAGAATATGAAGCGCAGAACCAATGGTGCAGGTATGCTGCCAAAAGAAATTGGAACGCGTAACGAGCGTAATCTTCACAATACCAAAGTGGTCCGGGATGCACCGGGACCACTCTACAAGCAGTTTGAGTCAGAAATGTCAGATACTCGTTTGAACTCAGACGACATGAAATGCATTGAAAATATCATGGGACTGCGAATTGCTCTAGGCTGGAAGAGAATGAGATGGCACAAGATTGGCAATCGGTACAGGCAGAAAAGTGAGATTGTGATCCAAGCAGCTGCAAGAACCCCTGAGCTACACTTAATCTCGCACACCTCTCACAAATGGGGTCTGGGAATGCTCGCGGAGCAAAGAACATATGCTATTCAGAAAACAGCCAAGAAATAACACTCAAAGTCTATGAAGAATGAATGTCAATCTAGGGGGACTGTTGTCCCTCACAAGACGGAAGCGATTACAGAGAACGAGATAACTCCGAATATGAAAATGTCGAAATCCATGAAAGAGATGTCAGAGAAAGAATCCGAAACGCTGCAAAAGAACGTTGATCAAGATGTGTTCGTGAGCGCACCGGCTATGATTATTTTACCCGATATCACTGCAGACAGTAAACAAACCAATTTTCAAATGAAAGACGTTACACAAGAGTCTAACTAAGCGGACGCTCGTGTTAGACTACCGATTCAGCTTCCAACGTTGAACGTTGTAGACAAGTATTCTGTACAAAACATCCTTCACCTCCCACGATGGCTGCAAGGGCATCTTCACCTCCGAGCAACGTACCAGAAGGTGCTGCGATGGAGGAAATGAAACCACCCATGCTTATGATACAGAAATAAGGCACTCATCACATGAGATAACTATCATTCAGCACACGCGCAATCCATCGAATTATACTTCCGAGGCAGATGAAGTTGATGTCAAAAGAAGTGAAGTAATGTTAAACTAACTTTCCAAACTCAATCTGGATGAGACACAGAAGCTAATGTCCGTGGCGTAAAGGTTCTTCAAACAGTTCCAAGAGCACTCCAGAAAACGTGTGCAAGCATGAATACGAAGAAGCTAAGCCGAGAAGGACTATCGCGAAGCGACGTAGTCTTGAATCATGTTAATAACAAGGCGACTTGAGAAAATTGTTTATTTGATGAATACTCATATGCTCTTGTACCAATATTATTCTCAAAGTTGCAGTTAGTTGGATGAAGCCACTGTTTATATGCTGATCTTCGTTGTAAGGTAAAGAGTGCTGGAATAGGATTATAGGTAACATTAGTTAATTAGAGCATGAAATTATGACGACAAACGTAGCTGAAGCTTTTGCAGATTGCTCTGTTTGAAAAGATATGTTTGTTGAAGTACTATGTACGCAACTCAGAAGAAATTAAGCACTTATACTCTTGCAAACGCAGTTGTGTCTTACTACGAAGAGAACACTATTGTGTCAGAACGCCGTGAAAACCAGAGATTCAATTCTCGTGTAAAACGAACTATACTTCGTAAAACGATTTTGCCAAGATGGAAGCATAAGTGGAACACGCGAGAAATGACGTTCTCATTATACCTCTGTAGAGCTAGAGCTGCAAATTTATATAATGGGAACGGGATAAAAATGAGATTGGAAACCCATTCCATCTTGGTAAGTTTCTTTCCTGCAGGCTGCAAACTGGCTAGATCGTCAAAACGTTTGATCCTCTTTGCGTAATTGCTCACCTTCTTTGTTTAACATGCACATTTGTGCGAATTAAAAGTATAGTTGGTATGCAGCGTGAACGGCGATGTCAGAAATTTTGGCTGTTCCAGCACTGCCACCAAGCGTTCAATGCCAGAAGCAGGTGATTTGAATATCTCTGTCGAGAACCTGAGGGAGGTATAAAGAGGAACCAGAACTTAGATTGTGATCGAACGTACCCAGGACTACAAGACTGTTGTAGATACGTCTGTTTTAAACCAATCTCATGCTTCGTGCCTCTTTGAACGACGTTCGTCTGGAGGATGCCAAATCGACCAACGAAAGAAATACTGCGCTCAAGAATGACAACTCTTTCGCTCTAAATACTGGGAACATTCTCATGGGCGTTACTAAAGGTAGCACCTGCTGTCTGAGATAATCAACACTCAATCATCACCATAAAGATAGTATGCAATCGCGAAGAACGTTGATTTATATTGGTCTCAATAAAGACCCGCACAGAATCACCGGCGGCATTGGTGCCCATGACCTTGAGTTAGGCACCAACTTGGCATCGTGTTATGTCCGGGTTTGCGGAGCAAAGCTTCGTTGATTGTGATTATTAGCGGTTATGATAGAGTTTGAAACGACAACAGCTGATGGAAGGCAAGAGTGACGAGATCAGTTCAATTGAAATTGCCATGATGCTCATGACGATGTCCATCAGGAAACAGCAGTTCACGTTCTTCCATCCATCTTACCCATGTTTTGTGTGGACGCTGAATGCGATGTATCGTGAACTCATGCGAGCATGTCAAACATAATTCTGCTTCACACCGAACATGACGACAACGCTCACGACGCCGCATAGATAGCTTCACAAGACATTCTTCCATAGTTTATGGCATAGATGGGCGGTGCAAGCGACTGAAACACCAGATTGAAATATGAGACATACTGCTCATGCTGCGCACATATGAGTGAACGGCGACGACAGATGAAGACAATGACATCCAGTGCGCACTTCGTAGCAAACGAAGCGGACAATCATACGCGTGGAACAGCGCGCCACCAGAAAGTGGTCAAGGATGATGCATCGCGGCTCTGCAGCACAGGCACATTATTACTTCATGTCGCTGTTCGGTGGCTGCTCTCCGCGAGGCGTCAAGCCTGCTAAGGAGGGGCTTAGCTACATTTGGACTGTCTCAATTGCATAGATGATATTCAATCCAGCGGTCCGTAAGTTCAAAAGCATGTCCGTCTCATGCATCTCGTAACTAAGATTGGTGGTCGATTTCATAGCTCTTTTCAAGATGTATCCGATAGAGTTTCGGATATTTTCTATCATATGCACCCTACTACAGCGGTTTGTTGCTTACCACGTGAGAAAAACCAAGCAGAATTTCTTGAGCTCGAGCGTTTGGCCAAGTATTTTTTACATGTACTCTGGCTGGTTTTCGACGGAAGCAGCCGATTATTTATGAGGTCAGCTGTCCCGCGGGACAATGAGCTTACTGCGTTCACTGGAAGTGCAATTCTTGTTATTCGGAAATTAAGTCTAAATGAGACGAAAAAGAGCTGAAGATGTCAGCTTTCTCTGGTCTTTTTTCAATGAATCTTGCAAAAACTTGATCGTGTGTCGCAATTCTCAAAACTGTGAACCCCTCCGACGAGGATCAACGATGATTTACTCCGCTTCAAGGGAAAGCCAAGTTTCGTTCATCAAAGGTGCCCGGACATGTACAGGGGTCCGTCAAATGAAGGGCATGGACTTCATATGTCTAGACGCTCTCTCCTTTGCAAGAATGATAGAGCAGATCTTTCATATACTTCTTCTGGTTCTGAAACGGTGAAAGTCAAAGCCTTTGCAACTACGGTGCTCAGATGCTTCCACTCTACGATTGCTGCCAAATTTTAAATCGTTATGAGCCTTGTGCTGCGTAGAAGAGCTGTTTCGAAATGGCATAGAGGTTTTGTTCGTAGCCTCTGGTTCCCGTTCTGCTCCACTTGCTGTTGCTACAGCAGTAATATCACGTCACGAAGGATATTTCGTTTGCTATGATGAACCTGAAGCAGGATTTCTCGCGATAGGCGACGCGTGGTCAGCCAGCCGTGCCTCGGCTGGGATCACTAATTAAACGAACACTTAATCCAATCCGTAACTTGGTGCATGACATAGACGTCAAACCGAACCCGGAAAATTTTTGATCCGTCTGTCTGTCGAGTACCTAACTGTGTATGGTAGCTTGAAGGTAATCGACGACATAATGGCCTATTTCTGCGAAATAATTCGCAGTGCTGAGGTAAAAAGGTGCACCATTTCAATGGGTTCTTTAGAAGCACGTGAAGCAGTTTCGAATCGTTCCTCCACCAAAGAAGTGTTTCTGACGGCTGAGCACGTGGTTTTAGCAAGCGAAGCATCTGGAGCGCTGGAAACTGCTTTGGGAAGCATTGCCAAGTACGGAGAGAACATGCTGCTTCCGAAAGCAGGCTTTCCGCTGTTCCATATAGTCAAAAAAAGGCTACGGGATCGAATGCCGCAAGTATCATACATCGACGACTTGTCGGCGGCTGTGGAAGTGCTCAAAGACTCCCATTTTCGTTGCAAGGCATCCTGTAATGCTTCTGTTTACCTCGTATGGTCGTCTAGTTGGATAAATCTGTCCTCCGCGGTACTGGTAGTCTTACGCAATACCTTCGTCTGTGTTCTGCAAAGTGGAATATAGTCTGTTCGCTTTGGAAACTAAGCTAGTTTTGGGGCTATTTGGGGCGCGCGAGGGGGTAGCAGAGGCTGGCACTCAAAAAATTAAGAAATTTTGGAATATTAAATTCCATTTCGCGCAGTTTAGTGCTTGGGTCCCCTAGTTTTTGTAGAGGTTCTACTTCGCCGCACCACCCCATTCACTCTTTTCCGCGACCCTCTCTCAAAACTGCACTCGTGCTAGTTTGCGTTTCCATTTTCTCCCATGTTGCAATGCCAATCGCAACTCATCCCACCTCAATCATCCCATCACTTCTTCCCAGTCCACACCACCCCCGCTATTTACCCATTTCTCGCCCATCACGCGTTCATTTTGTAGAAGTCAGGTGCACAACTCTCCCCCTTCTCGTATACCCGCCTCGCCCCGAAACGGCTTCAAATCCCTCCCATCCTTCTCTCCTCCTGTCCCCTCAGAATCCCCTTCGCAGTCCGCGCTACCTCCGCCGCACTCCTAAACCCAGTCACCACCGGAGCTCCCACTCCCTCCCGCGGCACCTCCTCCACCACCTTCTTCATCTCCTTACGCCTCTTCTTCAGACGGCTCTTCCCATCCCCAACCCCACCACCCTTTGTCTTCGGTGTCACAGGAGACCCCTTCTGCACCGCCACCCTTCCCACACTTCCCTTCTCCGTCTTTCCCTCCACACCTCCTTTCACCCTCTCCTCTTCCACCAATCTTTGCCTCTTGCACAGCTCCTTCACCTCCTTCTCCAGCACGTCCAACCTCTCGTTCAGAACCCTATTCTCCTCCCGCAACTCTCCAACCTCCCTTCCCGCACACTCCACTATCCCATACACATGATTTCTCATCTCCACTCCCAATACCGACAACGAATTCCGCAGGCTCGAAATCGCCTCAACCGAAACACCACTACCACCCCCACTCAGCACCACACCGCCCATTTCCGTTACAATCTCCACAATTCCATCGTCCAGTTGCTCCTTCATCACCAACCCCAACATCCCCACCCTTGCCTTCATCTCCCCCACAAACCGCATCTCCCTGTCACCCTCTCCGCCCCCACTCTCTATCTGGTCTCCAACCTCTAACTGACTCAGATGCACCGCACCCCTTCTCTCCATTGCGACCCCCTCCACCTCCAATTCTACCCCATTCTCCACCTCATCACCATCCCCTCTCCTCGCCTCACACTTCTTTCCTTCCTCAGCCACTTCCTTCTTCTGCGACATTCGACCAGCCGCCGTAATCACGTCCTCTTCCCGCTTTGGTGACGGCGTCTGCGGTACCTCCTTCCCCTCCAACAGCACCCACAGCTTCTCATCCTTCACGTATCCGTTCGACATCTTCAGAAAAAGAAGTAGTAGTTGGATCGAAGTTTCCGCTGCGATACAGTGCAATCGAGCTAAACTGTGCTGTCCACCCCCACTGTCCAACCACACGGGCTATATCCAGCACCATGATTGTCCCTGTTTCCCTCATCCCATTTCCCGCCAAAACATCCACTGTACACCTCCGCACCTTCCACTATTTAAGCGCCATCTCTCTGTCCCCTCTTCACATAGTCCCCACCCACCTCGCCTCGACCGGCGATATTTTTCTCTTCCACCATAACCCCACTCGATGGTTATAGCAAAACAGGAAGATATTGCCAGTGGAGGCAAGCTAGGGACTAGTGATTGTACTTAGAGTTGCTCACCCTCTGTCTCGACTGGGGGCATGTTCTTCTTCCGTCACATCCTTTGTGGGTTGTGACAAAAAAAGAATATGTCACCACTCGACACCGGATGGGTAACAATGATAGCACGTAGAGTAGTTCATCCTCCCTCTCAGCGTCCACTGGGGATATATTGATGTTCTCTCACATCCTTTCCCGGTTGTCATACAAGAGAAATACATCTCCAATGGAGACGGAGAATTTAGTTGTGATAACACGTAAAGGTAACAATGTAATAAACAATAAATTTATGCTACTATCTCTAACCAACCTTTCGAAAACCAGCTATGACATGAGCTGGGTTACTCGAGCCAAAGATGGCAGATCCTGCAACTGAAATGTTTGCACCGGCCTTCACTACTGCTTTCACAGTACTCAGTCCAATACCTCCATCCACCTGTATCCCTATTCTTGGGTACAACTCCCTTGCATGTCGCACCTTATCAAGAACACCCTCCATAAACGCCTGTCCTCCAAACCCTGGCTCCACCGTCATCAACAATAACATGTCTACAACTCCTTCCTTCATAAGTGCTTCTACGACCTTTATAGACGTATTCGGGCGCAATCCAACTCCATCCTTTTAATTATGGCAATCCGAGTGAAGCTATAAAACCCGTTCACGTCATTTATGAAGCCAAAATGGCTCCTTTCATCCTGTATTCAAGCTCCCCGTAAATCGTACTTTACAACTACTTTACAACTCAGGTTCGAAATCAGTTTCATTCATTGCACACTTTCTACTCTTCCACCTACCTTTCATAAAACATCATCACACTTTGTGGCTTGTCGTCTCATACAAGCCCTATCATTCATTCAGTACAATCACATACCATACATTTCGCTCACTTTCACAAAGTGAACCATGTTCCCATTCTGCGCTTCCCAACCGTTTGTACTTACGTATCACTCTTTACCCCAGCAGTTCTCCGCCCCATCTTCCCTTTTTATCGTCACACAAAAACAATCGAACACTTGCAATGAACTCCCAGTCTGACATGCCTCCGACTCCGCCTCCGAGTCCCAGATACTCTGACGTCCCTCAGGCCTCATCTCCCGCCCGAAGGACTCGGGCCGTTATTGTTGGAAGGGGGCGTATAGGTACCATGCTGGCGAACGAAGAAGATACGGTCATTTCCGCACACGAATTCTGCAGCATGGCTGCTACCTCTCATCTTTCTGATGTACCGATACTAGTTTGTGGAAGAACGAACACCCTGGAGACCGTAATTCAGGCTTGCCCTTATTCGCTCAGAGAGAATCTCGTTTTCTTCCAGAATGGAGACATCATACCATTGCTTTCGAAGCTCGGTGTGGACAAATGTTCAAAAGTTGTCCTATACGTTGGTGTCCCCTCAAGAAACGCAGCTCCGCAGGATGGTGTCACTCCTCAAAGTCCGGATGGTCTCACTGTCGCAACAGGAAAGTGGGCCTCCAACGTTGCAGACAGGTTTAGGTCTATGGGTCTCACTTGCGGGGTTGTCGACGAACACACATTTCTCGTAAGCTATTATGAGAAGCTCGTGTGGCTATCAGCGTTCAACATCGTCGGGGCCTCAAGAGGTTTCATTCCTATGGACGTAGTCGCTACGGAGTGCAGTACGGTTGTGCTCACAATAATGAAAGAGCTGTTGAAGATAGTTTCGCTTAAGACAGGTACTACTTTCCACCTGGAAGAGACCGTTGGGCGACTTCTTGCATATGGGAAAACTCTCGTTGGCTTCCCTACTTCTTTCTCCGACTTTCAGTTTAGGAACGCGTACTTCTACGACTTTTCCCGCCAAGAAAGAAACATTGTAGGCGGTGACCCCGCTCCTTTTCATACAAACTACGTCAACGTTGTTAAGGAAAAGTTATCCCCCAGCTTTGAGGTTATAACACATGACTTTTCGGTGTTCTGAACCTTTTAGACATAGTTAGACATAAAATTTACTTTATCGAAATGACCTGTTCCTATTACATTACTTATATTGTTCTTCCTTCTGTGGTTCAAATATGCCCCTTTAAATCCTACATCCCTTATCACTAATACTTCGCTAAGACTTTGCTAGATAGAAAATGGTCATTCCATATCATTAAAGTGCACGATACTAGTAACGAAACAAGTACAAAAATTGTGATATTTCTGAAGAACTAAGCCTTTGCAATACTTGGGGCACCCGTATAAAGTAAGGTAAACCTTTTATGGGTTTCAACCCATAATGGAGGTTGTTTTACTCTTCTTGATTTCTAAGCTCATGTTAAAGATATTTACAGTTTTCTTTACCCACTTCAACCCGTACATATAATTTATGACTAAATCATCCTTTCTTTACTTCAAATCGATGCAAAAACTTCTCCTCCTAGTAACGTTTTAAAACAGTACTACAATACCCGTATATGGTCGTTCTTAGACTCTTTGTATACTACGAAACACCTTGTGAACATCAATCACATCCTTCTCATTCGTATACCCATACCCATTTGCAAAACGAACCCTTTCGAAAGCTTTCAAAACATGTATAACTCAGAAGTTAGAGCCCAAGAAGTAACTCCTCAGCAGCTGGCTAACGAAATATTCGAAAATGGCTACGCCGTGATTAGTGATGTTGACGGTACTCTGAAAAGAGCTGGGGACAACATTCCTGCCGAAACAGTCAAATGCATGAAGTACATCAACGCACGCGTTGGTTTCGGAATTGCTACTGGGCGAGATATAGAGGATGCCGAGAGTTTCATGGAGCACCTGGGTGGCTACACTTTTGGCATCTCTGGAAACCAAGGCGCACGGGTGAGATTATCCAATGGTACCGAAATTGATCAGGACCTTGACAGGGAAGGTTACGAAAGATGTGCAGCCGAACTTGAGAGACTTGCACTCTCCTTAAATGAATCGCACGGACTTCACGAAGAGCGTCAACAAGCAGTGGTGAGCACTAGAAAAGACAGTGGACTCCCTAACTTCACGTACAATGGACTGTCGAAGTGGAAAACAGAAGTTAACTCCGGTATTTCAAAAGTGTTGACATCCTTTCCGAACCTGGTTGCGTACCCTCAAGATGAAAACTGTGACATAGGGGACATTCGTTTCACGAAAAATAGTGGGGCGCTAGCCTTGGTTGAAAACGACCCCCAGTTCGACACACATTTAATCGTTGCTTTCGGGAATGCTTCCAATGATGGTCCTCTATATGAAATGGCAACCCTCGCAGTTCATGTGAAGGGAGACGACCCTCCACCAGCGGTAACATATCTTGTTGATGGGGTGGAGGACGTGCATGAGACCATCAGAAGGGTGGCAGAACTGTACGGGTACAGAAAATGCAAGTGTCAATGGTTTAGAAATGCTCTTGGAATTTGTTTCCAGTGCTACGATGCCTGTAATACTTAGCTATGATATGAGATCTCAGTAATAAAAGTGTCGTATATATCTCAATACCGTTCTATGATTCATGGTGGTTTTTATCGTGCTGCTTTTCCTCGTAGCCGTACAACAGAGCCACCAACATAATTGTCGAATGTACATCCTCCACGCTTTCGAACAGGTTGTGTACTCCACGCGGGATACAATCTTCTTTGACGTGAACGCCGTACACGCCTACCTCATGCAAAGGCCCGTCGCTCAAAGCACTTCCGAACGTCACGACGTCATCCGTATCAATAAATCTCGGTTCATTATCCACAAGATTTTCTCCTCCGCTTCCTTTTGTGTATCGCTTGTCCACAATTTCGCAACTTTTATCGCCGGGATAGATAACAAACGCATCCATCTTCTGCAACAGGTCCCCAATAGCAGAATCCACTTCTTCTTTCCACTGCCACAGTTTGTTGTACACGAAATTGGGAAGGCCACTATCACTTCTGGTCTCCACGAACCCCTTGTCATCATCATTCACAATACCATGCCTCCTATTCAAATCCCTTGCCAGGAACAGTAGTCCGTCAACAGTGTGGTCAAGGGTGTGATCATTGAATGCACCCTTAATTTCCCTCTCGTCAGAGAAACGCATGAAAGCTCCATGATTCGCCGAGACACCAAACTTATAGTCTCCGAGTCCTTCCATTTTCCCCTCCACGTCGCCCACATCACCCCCTGTGACAAGTCCGAAACCAACACGTTCGTCAATGAACTTCATACACTTCACAACTTCTTCTGGAATTGACTCTCCTTCTCTTCTCAACGTTCCATCAACGGAACTTAATATACCGTAACCATTGGCATATATGAACTTAGACAAGGTATTTGGTGAAATTTCCGCCAAGTCTCTCTGTTCCTCTGCCATTTTTCCTGATACAGTCACCATACTGCCACAAGTACCGCATAGACAGGAACTGCATATACTTCTCTTAAAAGCAACCTTAAGTGCAGTTTCAGAAGTGTTAGGACGCTACATGTTCAATTGCGAATTGAATGGTGCCACCAATGATGTTAACGATACCGAGCATTTGGCATGTTGCAATTAGACGCAACTGGACCAAAGACGTATGACATTTGTTCAATTACCAGCCTGCCGCACCTTTTCTATGTTCATATGTATAGCCTTGTAATAGTATACTACTCTTAATACTCGCAAGACACACATAATTTACTAATCATCTCATTCTCATCCACTTCGAGGCGCTCGCAGCCTCATTATTGGCAAATCGTCATCACTACTACTCTCGAGCACTTCGGTTCTACCGGCGTCCGCTTCCACACCAATCTCCACGACCACTTGGTCTTCGTCCATGTCAACCGCCCCAACCTCCTTATCGGACAACAGTTCATCCTCCGCCTCCTCCTCCTCGTCACCATTGACAAACGTGGGTCGGAAATCCCGCACCCGATGAACAGCATCAGGTAGTGCGTAGCCCTCTGGTACCATGTACATGTGGTATCTAACCAGCAAATCCATAGACTCGGGCCTATCCACCTTGTCCTTCCCACTTGCTCCAGCATGTGTCACATCACCACGGCCCACGAATACAGAGTACGGTGGGATGATTATCTTCTTCGCTGGATACACCTCCGACATCACTCGCAACTGTTGGTTGTTCATCCCCACCAGTTGATGGCTTCCAGCGCTCACCCAGAGAGGAAAGCCCTCTTTCCCAGAGGCCATTACAAAGTATCCGGGGTTGCCAGTATTCATTGTTTCCTTCGTAACCAGACCACTGAAGTCGGTGTGCAGCGTCTGGCGCTTGCACTTTCTCGTCGTCCCCAGAAATCGACCACCAGTTTTCGGAGTGTACATCTTCACAGCTTCCCTTTCATTGTCCCATAGTCCCAAAGCCGCAGCAATTGTACCCATTCGAACATCAAGTAAAGCACGCGACCTTACAACCCACCTGAGCTCCTCATTATCCTCCGGCTTCTCCACCGTACCCCAACGTGTCGACATCACTCTCTCCTCAAATGGTCCATCGCTACCGTCCTTCCATCCTTTATCATCGTTGATTATTTGAACAAACGACTTCTGTTCCTCTCCTTTCCGTATATCCGGCATCGCTCCATACTCATTCTCGAAGAAGTCCACCAACTTCCCCGACACATCTCCGAACTCCCGAACTTCTTCCAACTCCTCCCATTTAGGGACACCATTATCCGTCGCAAAGCCATCAAGCACGCAATATCCATTCTGCCTTAGCTCAGCTTGCATTCGGGCGAAGAACATTTGCCCAAATTCGTCATGCTCCTTCGCAGCAACCCACAGCACCTCTTCATCATCCATACCTGTCGGTCGAGCACGAGGATACTGCATACCAAATGTCTCCGCCCGTAGGCGATGTTCAGCCCTTGCAGCGTGCCAAAAGACAGGATGGTGTACATCTCTAAGATTCGAGACACTTAGCAGCTCCGACCTATGTCCCTTCGGCAAGTGAATGACTCTGAGCCAGGGGTCCTTGTGCTCAATTACGTTCTTCCCTTGCCATTCCTGCGGTCTCAGCCTGGCATACCCGCACCATGATGGGTTCAGTGGGCCATCATATGGGTCACCTCGAACAAGTCCGTGCTCCTCAGATTCCGGAAGAGCTGTAGGTAACTCGTCATCAAATGACCCCCCACCTGTCTCTTGCTGATCGTCTGGCGCAGCATCTTTCTCGACGGTGACAACCCGTGGAACTGTCACAGAAAGAAGCTCTTCGTCATCCACAAATGCAGAACTGCCTGCGTTCTCTGCATTCGCTCCCTCTCCCAATGCCACGAACTGAACCTTCATCGACCTTCCTCTCAGCACATGTTCATTTAGTTGAGACATCAGGTCATCCGGTGTCATGCTGTTCAGAGTAGATCTCATCTGTTGTGTGAAAGTCTTTCTCCGTTTCTTCCTCGGCGGAGCCCGCTGTTCTTCTTCAGAGCTATCCAGAACTTCTATGGCACCTCGATTTCGGCCGTGTTCGATTTCCCTATAACTCACCTGCGCCCGTTCTCGTGCACTTCTTCGCGGCTCCCCTTCTTCACTGGCAGATGTTGCAGCAGCAGCAGCGGGAGTCCTCCTCTTTGTCACGGACTGCTTCACTGGTGCAGGGGGCGGAATTACCTTGAGCATCGTCCGCAATCGATTCTGAACGGAAGTCGTGGCAGTTCTAATTGAGCTCGTCCTGCTCCGAACACGCGGCAATGTGTTGAAGTTCACAACTTGTCCCAAAAGGAACTGATACACAGCTGCGTTGTTGTCTGGGTCTTCAACGTCATCTTCATTCGATGGAGCAGAAAGACTGACTTCTCGTTTCAGGAACACTTCCATGGACTCTTCCTCGTTCAGTTCATTCCTCACTGCTCTAGCCGCGCGGAACAGAGACACTGCTCTATCATAAAAGAAACCTCGAACCTCCTCAAAGCTTTTCCATTGCTTTGTCTTCGTCGACTTGCCCTTCAATAGAAACATCTGAAGACAATCAAGAATGAAGGAAAACTCCTCGGCATCCAAAACATATAGCGGAGTATGGGACAGATGTGTGAGACCTATGTCACTCACAGTCTCACATATATCCTCGAAATGGGGCAGCATTCCCTCACGAGACATGAGTTGCAGGGCGACATTGGCATATCTCAGGTACTGACGCTCTTGCACCGTCCCAATCAGTTGGCTCTCCTTCAACACTTCTGTCACTTCTGCAGGATCCACGTCTGCCGGCGTCACCCCCTCAACATCTTCAATTAGAATGGCGACCACACTAACTATAGAGTGTATCTTGTCTGCAAACATCATCCTTCGCATGGTACTCGTCGACTCATTGAGGTACGAAGCAACACATAACAATTCCTTCATCCCAATGGGCCTCCCATCTCTTCGTATCAGCAGATTGCAACGCCAAAACTTGGCTAATCGCTTCCACTTCGGTGCCCCAGTCCCTGCCAAATATTGTATAGCTTTCAGACGATGCAAACCATCTACAATGAAGCACTTCTTCGTTAGGCGTCCCTTGTCAGTATCCCTCTCTCCCGTAGTAGCATCTTGTAAGGCCACCACTGGAGAACCCATCGACTGCAATATCCCCCGCTCCTCCATACTCTTCACAAGGGCTTCAACGTGGCGTTTACTTACTCCACGGAGTAAATTGGGCGGAGTGTCCACCAGAGTGATGTCAACAGTAACAACAACCATCCGATACTGATTGAGGTTCACCTTTGGTACCTTCTGACGAATTCGTCTGTACGTCTTGCTCCGAGTAGGGGTCCCTTGTGTTCCAGACCGCTCGCCAGAAACACTTGAACGTGCCATTCTTGCGGACAGAAGCACAACGTCATCGTCCTGCTGCTCCGCAGTTTCTGGTGCAGTTTGGGGTACAGATGGACCAGCTCCTTGCGCGGATTGCGCATCCGCGTCTGGAAGGGGACCTTTCATGATCTCATCTTCCTCCTCTTGCACAGCCGTCCCCTGCTGAACCGTCTGTTTCGACGCAGAAGTTCCCCTTGTGTCGACGGTCTGATTCATCGCAGGAGAAGCCCTTTTCGACGCAGTGGGCTTCGTAGCGGAGGTAGACTTTGTTTGACCTGTCCGCTTCGTAGCTGGGGATGCTCTCGTCTCCATAGACCGCTTCGTAATAGACGACGGACCTGCCCGCGGAGGTGCTACTGATGCGCTACCTCTCGGTGTTGATGAACTTCGAATTGGCTCCGTGCGGCTTGTCGGCGTCATCACCTCACTCATAGCGCTCACCGTTCCTCGCTTCGACGCCGGAATGCTGGCTGCCACCGGTTCCATCATTTTCTCATCCCAAGGAGCGGCCGTCCGGAGATCCTGGATATATTGTGGAAGATCCAGGCCCTCCGCCCGGTAAGGGTAGAACGTCTGACCGCTTCGACTGATGAGAATATTATGAACCACCACAAGACCTGTGTCCAATTGCTTCCCGTGCAACTCGCGGCGTAGAACACTTCCAATTCCATGCAACAACGCTTCCCGACTATCACCTTTCCTTCATCCTCAATATCCATCTGCAGAGAAACCCGCATTCCACCTTGCAATAATCGAGTGCTCCGCCGAGTGCGAGGAGTCACGCTTTGCGTACGCTTTCGAACACGAGTTGGCTTCATGTTGAACAGCTATTGCAGTGAAAGGTGTATATCAACAATACGCTCGCTCGGGACGATACAACAACGGAGGCGAGCCTTTAAAAGGCGACTTACGCTGGGCACCCCCGCTTTCGGCAGCTCCTCCCAGCGCACTGCCAGTCTCGTCCGTGTCCTGTCCGTGGCCGCTCGCACGCTGATTGTACGCTTTAGAGTCGTGGAGTTCGCGCAATGATGACTCACGCGAGCATGGTCGCGCTCTCTAATCATGCTCTTCAAATGCTTTGCATAGTAGTCAAGAGTACACTCATTCACTTCCATGTACAGCCTACTCCCGCCAATACACGTGGACAAGC